>JBCAUG010719234.1:0-12686 GCA_038406175.1 Haplosyllis leylae | reverse complement strand
CGGCAAGTTCAACTGGGCCGAAGTGCCGGGCAAGTTCCCGACACTGACCGAGCCGGATCCGTCCTACCACTCCTTGGCAGAGTTTTGTGTACAGTTTTGGTCACTATTCCATGGGCAGGACCACCTAGTCTTACCGATTTCCATTCGAAAGACAATCAGCATTATAATACTCAAACTGAAATAAGAAGCTGTCCCCTTTTTCTCTTCAGAAACGGCGTGTCTTCGTCTAGAAGTGGACATCGACAGTAACTCAGTGGTAGGTCAAGAGCAGATAAACATGGCCGCCAAATTTGGAGTTGATCTCAATAGCCTAAATGCGCCAGTTGAAGCGAAGAAATACCTGCTTGCCTTTGTGCAAAAGCTTCTATTGCAAAGGGAGAAAATTTTTCGTGGACAAATGAGAGATTATCTGGAATCTAGTCTTGTCACATTATGGCAAGATATATTGTCTACACTGGAGAATTCAAACAGGAAGTTGCTGGCTGTCCTGAGCGGAAGTCTCATTTTTACCCTGTTCTGTCCGAACATCGAGTCACTGCGGGAACTCAAGGATGATTCTTGGATTAAAACATTGACCGTAAAGATGGAACAACTGGTGAATAAATTAGGTAAGTAGAAAATCACAATTGCGTGGTTTTATTCATGTTTCAATAGAAAAATGATTGATTTAGTTCAGCTAAAACTGATTTACTCATTTCTTGCTGTTTCAGGAGTTCAGTCTATGCTAAAAGTTCGTCCCCTTGGTGATGTAGCACCTGTATCAGAAACAGTTCTGCCGTCCAGGTTTAAGTTACGTCATACGGCACAGTCAGAAAGATACGAAACTATGACGCAACACAGCTCGGATATTATGTTCGACGTCAGTTGCATTTTACACATTTTGCTGATTTTTGGGCTGTTAGCTGATAATCAAAAACGACTTGCATAACACTTTTGGCAGAATTAATTAATTCTGCTGTTAAAATAATATAGCCCTTCAGTCAGAGGCCAACCCCCACAACTGCCCATTCCTATTCCTGGAGCAAGGGAGCGCGATTGCATCATGGGATAGTTTCTCTTTGATCATGGCATTGGGATACCTCTTGCGGGTAGACACAAGCGACAAAAAACATTACCTTCCCACAACCTTCAGATACGAGGGTAATAATGATTGAAAATTTCCGTTTCAGATTCTTGAAGGACGCAGTAAAGTGATGGAATGCTTAAAACAGCAACCAGAATTTGGTGAAGAATCACAGATCAGAGATACATCTCAGTTGAATCTTCTTGAAACAATAAAGGTCAATCACTTTGAAAGAGTTCATTTTTACGGTTTGTACACCAGATTTAGCGTTTCAGAATTATCAGGCTCTGTTGGAATAGCATCCCAAAAGGAAAAGCCTTCACTCTCTGTCATGTACCGTGGCATCGATAAACCTCCGCTTATCCTGTCCAGAAATGCTAAATATAGTACGGCACTTTTTATTACAATATCAGGCCAGGAGTATTTAGCTGCTGCTTCTGGAGACGGAATTCATCTTTGGAATATGGCAGAAAACACATCACGCGTCGTGTGCAAATTAAAAGGAAAAAAAGATTGGCACTTGTGTGTGATAGATGAAAGAACTGTTGCCTGTGTGGCATTGTATTCTTCCTTGAATGAATTTATTAAAATTTACATCCTCAAGACAGATGCTGAGATGTGGACTCTGAGTAGCACTCACTTGGTCAAGGTGACCCATCCAATTTCTGGTATGTCGTACGTGAAGACTACAGATGGCACTTCATGTTTGCTTCTAATTTATCTAAGAGCCTATCTAGTTCAATCAGTGGAAATGGTTGGAGGTAAAGTACGGTGGCAGGTGGATCCACAGCAGATGGGTGAAAACTTCCATCCCTGGAGCATCTGCACAGATGGCAGCTCAGTGTTCGTTGCTGATCTTAGCCAGCATCAGTTACACCTGCTGTCAGTTGAGGACGGTTCGGTTCTCACGTCCATTAATCTTCGTTCGTTTGGTCTCCTCACTCCAAGCTGTGTCCGTCTTCAGGGAGACTATCTGTATGTTGGACACTTGAAGGGAGAAACGTACCATATCACCAAGTTTATTAAACCAACTGAAGTTTAGAGGAGCATTTGTCATTTATTTGTACTACAGAGTTGAAGCAACATCACCCGAGTTAAAAGGCTTATGATAGCAATATTATAGCAATAGTAATATTAAGACGCAACAGGTACGGAATTGTAAACATATTTGCTACTCGTACTGTCAAGACAGTGCGATTCAAGTAAAGAATGCAGAATAATAATTCATAATATTGTAATCAGTAACATTGATTCAGCAAAGCTTGGTAACGGTAACTTCATCCCGTAAAGTAGTTTGTCTGTTCCTAATTTTTGCATCCAGTTATAGCAGTTACAATTGATCAAATTCTATTAATAAATGTATGCACAATCTGATACGTACAATTTAATTTGTATTCTGTATTTTTTCCGGCAAATTAAATATTCGTATCGTATAATATGACATTTAGCATTTCGAATAATTAATGGATAACACACGCAAATTTTAACTTTCACAAAAAATGAAAGTGAAGAGAAAGAAGGCATTAAAATTAAAAATTCAGTTGCACCGAACATTAAAATATTTAGCGGTCCGACCACAAAATGAAATCGAGAAAAGGCGAATATACGTATCACTTGTCCCTCATAGATTGACTGAAGAAGATGCGATAAATAACAGTTAAACATTAAGATAAAGGAGACAAGCGAGTTTTTCCATAATTGTCATTGAATTTGATGAATTCAATGAATTTAAAATTTGGTAATGTCAATGAAAGAAGGTTACCTACACTTAGTGACTGTCACTATGTAAAGAAGATAACATTTATTCTTGATTATTGCTTACTTTCTATCTTTTCTATTTTTTGGCACATTATTAAATACATCCTGTCATTTGTGAATATATCCCATAATTTAAGTCTATTTATGGAGAAAACCTTGCATTTTATTTTACGGTGACCTGCTTATTTCATAGACACATCACTATGAATCCAATTCAATGAATTCATTGAATTCAATGAAAACATTATGGGAAAACTCGATTATTTTTTCCAACATTGTATTCAAAAAAATATTCAGGCTGAAATTATTTTATTAGTTCAATAGTGAGAAATAATGTATGCAAGAAATTCTGTTAAGTAAAAAAGTAAAAGATACTGAAAAACTGGACTTTGTTTGAAGACTTATCAAATTTGACTGGTCTTTCGCTTGTGATTCAGATCCAGATAATGATCACCTATGAGCAAATGTCTTTGAACATGGCTTCAACCAATAACTCTCACTGAAATTTTACAATAAAAATGACTCCTCGTGGATAACCATTATAAACTTTGAATTGAAAATTATTAAAGATCAGCAGCTATTTCGAGAACTTCCGACGGAGTGTCAATGTCCCCAAACTTCGGCGCCGGTAGGTTAGGGTACAAATTCGGATTTTTTAACAAAAGTTTGGGGACCTTGATTTAGATTTCAGTGACGTCTTTCCTGGGTTTCAAAGATAGAGTGGATCCCTTCACTTGTGTAAGTGAAAATGAGTCTACAGATTTAGCCCAGATGCGAAACCTTACAAGCTGCGATCTAGCATGGTAACTAAGCCGTTTTTAAAAGTATACAAAAGTAGAACTTAAAACTTTGGTATTTGATGACTCGTTTGGTAATGGAACACAACAGTGGTTTAATCAGAAAACTGTCATGAAAGGCTGGAAGCAGGCTCTAGCAAATATCCTATAAATGACCCGTGTAATGAAAAGTCAGGGGGGATCAGCGTGGCAGATTGCAGGTCAACTGGGAAAAAAAACAAAAAAGAGAACTTCTCTTTTAGTACTTTCACAACTGTTCTTAAAATATGCCTATCCATAGACATTTTTGATTCATCAGTTTGTCCACATGGAATTTTCTGACGGCACTTTGCTTATTCTTTTAAAGTTTTGAAAAACAGTTTTGTCAATGAACTTGATTTAGCTTCATTCAAGTTTTCTGCAATCAAACAGTTTCACTCCCTGACAGTTTTCCAAATTTAATGATAGCGCCAGTATTGTCCGTATGTTCTTTCTTTCTGTTCAGGAAACGATGAACACAACCGAAACGTTTTTCGCATCAAATACAACAGAAGCAGCCGACGTAAGACAACCACATTCATATGATGATCATAAACAGATTTACATCGACGTAACATGGTGGATTGATGCCATATCATTTATTACCCTACCTGTATTTGGTGGATTTGGAAATATTTTAACTTTCCTTGTCATACAAAGAGGAACTCTAAAAGAAGTTTCAACATGCTTCTACATGTCTATGTTGGCGTTGGCGGATACAGGTAAATATATTACTGAAGGATGTCTCAATGTGTTTCTACATGTCTGTGTTGACACTGGCTGATACAGGTAAATACATTACTGAAGGATGTCTCAATGTGTTTCCACTGGCTGATACATGTAAATACATTAGTGAAGGATGTCTCAGTGTGTTTCTATATGTCTATGTTGACACTGGCTGATACAGGTAAATATATGACTTAAGGATGTCTCAATGTGTTTCTGTGTGTTGGCACTGGAAGATACAGGTAAATACATTACTGAAGGATGTCTCAATGTGTTTCTACATGTCTGTGTTGACACTGGTTGATACAGGTAAATATATGACTTAAGGATGTCTCAATGTGTTTCTACATGTCTATGTTGGCACTGACAGATACAGGTAAATATATTACTGAAAGATGTCTCAATGTGTTTCTACATGTCTATGTTGACACTGGCTGATACAGGTCAATATATGACTTAAGGATGTCTCAATGTGTTTCTGTGTGTTGGCAATGGCAGATCAGGTAAATACATTACTGAAGGATGTCTCAATGTGTTTTAACATGTCTGTGTTGGTACTGGTAGATACAGGTAAATACATACATTACTGAAGGATGTTTCTACATGTCTGTGTTGGCACTGGCAGATACAGGTAAATATATTACTAAAGGATGTTTCAATGTGTTTCTGTGTGTTGGCACTGGCTTATACAGGTAAATACATTACTCAAGAATGTCACAATGTGTTTCTGTATGTTGGCACTGGCAGATACAAGTAAATACATTACTGAAGGATGTCTCAATGTGTTTTTACATGTTTATGTTGGTACTGGCTGATGCAGGTAGATACATTATTAAAGGATGTCTCAATGTGTTTCTATATGTCTATGTGAGCACTGGCTGATACAGGTAGCAACATTACTCAAGGATGTCACAATGTGTTTCTACATGTCTGTGTTGGCACTGGTCAATACAGGTAAATATATTACTAAAGGATGTGTCAATGTGTTTCTACATGTCTGTGTTGGCAGTGGCTGATTCAGGTGAATACATTACTGAAGGATGTCTCAATGTCTATGTTAGCACTTACATGTGTATGTTGGTTGGCACACTGTCTGTTCAGGCTTTAACCTGCAAACTACTACAGCCAGGAACTTTTTAATTATACAGATAATCTTTAGTGGGAGGTTTCTCAGGTGGAGGTGATAATCTCCAAGGTAGGGGTACCAGCCTATTATTTGGAGTAATTTTCCCCCAAAAAAACTGCATGATAATGAAATGAATTGGATCCAGAGGGTAACATTCCTGCTCCCTCAGACAGGGTGACCCTACCCCCTTCCCCTTTCTCCTCCCGTCATCAAAGACGAGGTGACCAGAAGAAGGATTGTGGAAGGACCAGGCAGGAAGGATGACCCGCCTATCTACACACCAACTAGATGTAGTCTTACATGGTCAACAAGCCTAGGATAAGGGAGGGACAGTGGTATTGCCTCATAATGTTAAAGGGAGGCTGCCTTGTTGGAAACCTTTTACAAATTTTGACAAAAACCCATTAAAGTACAAACAAATAAACATAAATCATTTCATTTCTAGATCAGGTTTATCACTTTGATTGTTTCAGGTCTTCTTTGGACTGGGTATTTTCCTGCCTGGATCGGTAACATAACCAGACAAGCAATGAATGCGTTCGGATGGACGGACTGTAAACTCGCTTATTTCTGTTGGTACCTTTTCCGTCAGTACTCATCATCATTACTGGTTATGATGTCTGTGGAGAAATGTATTGCTTTATATTTTGCTTTCAAAACAAGAAATATGTGTACTGTTAAAACAGCAAAATGGATGTCAAGTATTGCATTTATATTTTTTTCTTCCTTAACTTCTTCTGGTTCTTTGTTGTGAAACAACAAAAAGTAGAGGCTGGAGCCACAAATGTAGCTTGCATCTATGAGGACTTTTTTGTGAAGTATGTACTGGTTTATGAAAGAATAGATTCAGTTGTTTACTCTTTTGGCCCATTTGTTATTATGGGGTTGACTAACATTGCCATTGTATATAAATTTGTTCAAGCCAAATTGGCTTCAAAGCATGATGGAACTGAGTCCACTGATCAAGCTTTGAGTAATGCTGCCATGAGGGGAACAGCCATCTTAATCACTGTGACCATGACCTTTATAATTCTCACTGGTCCTGCTTACATAGTTTTTGCCACTACTGTTCCTGATGACATTCATCCTTTATTGTCACCAATCTTGTACATAGTATTGCTTTAAACTACAGCATAAATGGTCTTTTGTACACTATTGTTGGGTCCAAATTTAGAAAGGAATTGACTGGCATGCTTCGCTGTATCAGGAGACAACCTATAAAAGGTGATGGTGTATTCCATGTTGATACTGATACTGATACCACATCACAACGAAACTAACCTTCTTATTTCAAAATAGTGTAATTCAATCAGCAACGAAAGAGATTTTCCTTATCATTTCCTTTGAGTCAATCAGCGAAAGGTCGACATCAAAATCTTTTTATGAACACAGTGTGAAATGAGTAAGAAGAAATGTGATTGACACGTTTTTGGTGGGCAACAACGAGACACAGCTTGAATCGTCATTGTCTTCGTAATGAGTGGACTTTAAAGGGCTTTTCATATCCTCTGGAGCAAGCCTTCCTGATTTATTTTAAAACATCCATTAAACAGGGAATTGATCAAGATTTCATTTACTCTTCTTGCTACTCGTCTGATAAACTCGGTCATAAAATCATCCGAGTCATCTTTGTTTACATTGGAATGGCATGAAAATCCCTGGTTGCTCATTGGTTCAAAACCACGTGCTTCTGGTCATGTGATCTAAATAAAAGCCATTCATTGGCTGTGACATCACTAGCATACCATGTGGTCTGCCAAAATGTAAACAAACAAGTGAGCAAGGAGCAACAAGAAGGTGGCCATTATTGATAGATCTAGGTGAGATTTCAAATTCTTTTGGTATGTTCCCAGTATTAATAAAATAAAAATGAACAGTTTGAGCTCATAAATCAACAGTTTATGATCCCTCTGGATGGCAAATAATAGCTTATCTTCCCTTGGGCTAAAGTCCTTGGGAAGATAAACTATTTTGTTGCCATCCATCGGGATCATAAAGCTGTTGATGTACGAGTAAAACCGTTCATTTTTGTCATAAATGTGCAAATAAACATATTGTTTTCTTTCAACTGTGATTAGTTATTGTATTTTTAAATCTATTTTTTAATTCACATCGTAGGCACAAAATGACATAAAAGGATAAAAAAATGGTTAGACATCAGTGTTTTCCCAAAATAACCACTCACACAAAATTGGCATTTCTGTCGACTACCTCTTTCCCGTCAAATTTATCACTGTTACTTACAAGTTTGGTGGAACATGGCAGTTAATCTTCCAATTAATTATAATGTAATGAAAGAACAGGTAACTACAAGAAAATAAAACTTAGACTCAAAGACAAAAATATCAGATAAGGTGACAATAAAATGTCTAAAATGCATGTTGCGAGTTAAAGTAAAACAGCAATTGCATCCACCTCATTTTTGCTTTTCAGAGGTGAAATCCTCCACTTTTCAAGCATGTTTCCCTTTTTTAGCTTGTATGTTGAAGCATAAATGACTGAGCCCAAAAAATGTATGGAAAAATTGATTTGAATGTTTCTGTGTACCAAAGGATTGTTATTCAGAGTTTTTTGGCAGGAAGTGGCCACATGCCCAGTGAACAAGCTGTGAATATTGCATTGCGAATTTTTTTTTCATGTTATATGCACGCAGCAAGCTCAGACATTTCCAATATTTCAGATGATGTCACAGAGTTCTGCATTACGTCTAATGGTGAGAAATTAATCAGAAGTGTGTGCTAATAATAAACTGAGAGATGCCCCTGCTTAAAACCTTTATTCTGAGAATTGAATCAAAAACAGAATGCTGAGGAAAAGATGTACTCCAATAGAATACTAAATCCTCATTTTATTTTTTAAATGCAGGACGAGTTAAAAAGTTCATGTGTGTGTAGTGTATATCTGTCAGCCTGTCTGTCTGTCTGTCTGTCTGTTTTGGGAATACTTTCGTTGAATACAAACACAGCAGATTGAAACCTTTCAATTTAACCTACATATTAGTTTGGTCAGATCAATTGCATTAATCAAGTTAATTGACTAAATGTAATTATTAAATTGGATATGATCTAGTAATGTATCTTTCAAAAAAAGTCTGGAAGGAATTTATCGAGTTTGTAATCTTTGAGCAATATTAGTAAAATATTAATAAAACTAACAACTAGATTTCTTAGCTTTCACTTATCATTCTGGTATCGTATTATGTGTTGAATCTAAACCATTCAAGATATCAATTGGTCTTCTTTGTGAAAAATTGACCGTTTCTGACATATCATTAAATTTCAGACCTGTTGCCGAGACAGGAGCTGATACGTTTCATTTTTGCACGGAATAGCTGCTATTAAACCTTTTTAATTGACAATTCGTCTTTCGGCGTAAAGTGAAATAAGAAACAAACTCCATGTTTTAGTTTCTTTGGCATCTTAATCAAGTTTCTTTTCATTCAGTCCAAAGTGCATTGTCAGCAACAAATATCTTTTATAGAGGTAACCTTAAGTCAGTACAAGGATTCAGAGAGAAAAGATGTGTGGAATCAGTTTAAATCAGTTCAGTTGTCATGACTACAAAAATACAACATTGCTGATTTTGCTGATCACCAAAACTAAATTGAAGTAAAAATGCAATTGTAGTTGGTACTCTTGATATCCAATGTCTCCAGGGTAACTTGATATAACTTGGATAAGTTGGAACTTGAAGGGTAGATAGGCATGGTTTACGAGCTCGAGAAAGAGCAGTGACTAATTTGAAGCACTGTGTACTGATGGAGCTCTCAACTTTTTCATCGGATAAACAACTGTTATTTGAGTCACTTGATAGAAATTCTTATTACATACCAACTACCAGCCTAAATTAGGAAAACACAATGTAAAACTGTTACCACAGAAAAACCAGCAGTGAGCATCTGTTTTCCACTAGCAATTATCTCCACATTTGTTGTACATTTCAGTTGGTCAACACCTTTACAGTTGTGGCATCAAGTAAGCAATTAGTCAATTAGTGAAAATTCTTGTTGACAACAAATATCAGTGTAAATTGAGAGGACATTGATTTCAACCACAATGAGCGTCTGTTTTCCGTGAGCAATTTCATCTGCATCTTTTCAATTGGACAGATTGTAATCCATTTGAAGTGGATTGTGATGTGGATCAAAGCCAAACATTTATTGTGCTTTTATCGTATTGTTGTCACACAAAACTGTTGTTTTTCACTTAGTGCTGTTTAATCAGCATCTTGTTGCTAGTTTTGTCAATTCATTGAAATATTTCTGCTGTTCTGTGAGAAGTGGAAAACATTCTCTGTCAGACCAAGAACAAGATTGAAGCACAAGTGAGAAGACAGGCAGTGGTGAGTTTATGAATATTTTTTTTTTATTGAGGGAAAAATGCAAGCTAAGTCTGAGTAAAGTTAAAAAAATATGTGTGATTTTGGGGAGATCAGAAAATATGTTAATGGTGGTCTGTGAGAAATAGATATTTTCAAGCATGTGGCAAAACTGAGGCCATTTGTCCACAAAATAATATTGCAGAAATATACTTTTTAATGGATAGATCCAATCTACATTTAATTTCTACAGTATGGCTGGGGGTGGCTCAGATATTCACAGATTTCCCAACAGCAAGTAAAAAAAATTGGCAAAAATCACATGGTCATGGTTTACTTCTTGTTGGGAAATTTGTGAATATCTGAGCCATCCCCAGATACACTGTAGAAACTAAAATGTAGGTTGGATCTATCCATTACAAAGTATATTTCTGCAATATTATTTTTGGGACAAATGTCTTCTTTATTTTTTACGTCTCAAAATCTATTGTACACTGTAAAAATCTACACCCATTGTAAAAGGCTAAATGTATTTTCTGACCACCTTAAAATTATACATTTTTTCTGAACTTCATTTGGGGAAAAGCTGTGTCATTACTGAAACTTGACTTCTATTTAACAATGTTTTGGTAATGTGTACACTGGATGCTGACCTCATGATCACCTACAGTGATGACCTTGAACCTGTACCATATGTGTCAGACAGGCAATCTACCAAATAGAGTTTTTCACAATCTCTCTGCAATACAAGAATGCCAACATTGCCAACTATATTTTAGCTCTGCCATTAAAAATCAGCTGGTCTAATGTAGCATTTATCCTGAAAATGTAATCCTCATATGCCTTTTGATTTTAAATTTCACATTTACTAACATCAGTTGAGGTAAATAAAGAAGAAAACTGCAAATATATGGCAACACAAGGTTGGCAATAATGTCAACATTGCCAACTGTGTGTGTTTGTGAAAAACTCGACTGCGCTATTGATTAATCAGATGTTGTTACTGCAAACTATACATTTGCAGATTTTTTGGCTTTTAAACTTTTTTACTGCCCACAAAGAGACAACGTTTTAGGAATAGTAAAGCAGAACAGTGGGGGAATTTGAGAAAACTAGCCATCATTAGAAAAAGTGTCCTGTTGTTGCATTTGAGATACATTCAGTTACAGACCACTGACAAATTTGGGTTCTTTAAAATTTAAAGCGGCCCTGTGTCTGATATGATACATGTGGTAGGTATTCTTACACGATGGCATGGTGTCTCAGGTTTCTGACCAAAATGTTTACTTACTTACTTGACTTCCTTGCCTGAACCAATTAAAACTGGACGGTTAACCAACAAAACCTAGAAAGTTTTGGTCAGGACCTCACAAACACCATGTCGGCATCAAAAAATTGACTCTGTGTATTGCATACCATAATATTTTAATATAGCGACAAAGTGATAACATACTGTAGAAGGTGACGACTTTGTTGAAAATGCAGCATGCGCTGTAGAAATGAGTGTGACCAGTCTGCTAATTCTAACCTATTTCTTATTTTGGTTATTGGTTATTTGCATGTTTTAGGAAAAAAATAACTCAAACAAGAATTTGGTGCCCCAATGTTTTTGGTTGAGGCCCGTCCTAGATCCGGTGTACCGTGAAAAAGGTACCCGCACCAAAAATCGAGGGGAGTCGTTACAGCACTACCTCCATCCCTTTAACCTTAGGGGCAGAGGTCCTATCAGTTTCCCACTCTCCTTAACACTTGACCCCTCAACACCTGACTACCATCTCCTCTTCTACCTTTTCCCCTTAAATCCCCTTAAAGAGAAAAGAAACATAAAATTTGAATTAATTGAAAGTTTCAAATGTTACAAAACTATTAAAAACTAAAATAAGACAAATATTTGATTAAAAAGGCTGATTATTTTGAAAAAATAAAAATAATCAATACTTTAATGTTAATTATCTTTCAAAACAAATTGTACTCTCAAATACTTTCAAAAATCAAAAATATAACAAATAAATATTAATACTTATATTTAAAACTTTTAGTTTTATAACATTTGAAAATGTAAACTAATTCAAAATTTATTTTTCCTTTTTATTTAAGGGGATTTAAGAGGAAAAGATAGAAGGGGAGATGGTGGTCAGGTGCTGAGGGTTCAAGTGTTAAGGAGAGTGGGGAACTGATAAGGCTCTCACCCCTGAAGGCTCAAGGGTAGGGCAGGTTTGTAACGTTAAAAATGGACTGGTGTCAGGATATAACAGGAAGCTGTTTCAGCACGTTACACAGGCCAATGATTAATGAAGTTGTCAACACCTTTATCAGATAAACAATCGTGATGATCAAGGGATGTACTGCACCTGCTCATCCTTTGCAGAATACTAAACCTTTCTTGAAAAGACCAAAAGCTTTTTGAACTGTTAATGCAAAACAAATAATAGATAATTAGCTTTTGATGCTGAGTGCCTTGTTTTGAAGCTACTTTTACTTTTTATCAGCTTTATGGTGCTTTTATATTAGGAAAATAAACTTTTTCGTTGGGATGTAGATCAAGTCATTTTCTTCATTTAGAGAGACATACAGACAAGGCGACAGATACAGGTGAATTTATTACTTTTTTAAATCATTTATTGCATTTCTAACATGAAAGCTCTTTTAATTGATCAATTTAAATATTAGTTTGTGAAAAACGTTTCACCAGGCAGCTCGCTCCCTGGGGCGAAGGGGGCGAAAGGGAGCGAAGCGTACGGTATACTAGGTTTTAGGGTCCCCACCACCTGTGGCAACAAAAAGTTCGATTACAACTTATAGTGGTTAGGTGTCCCCACCACCTGCAAATAGAACTGTCATCCCATGTACAGTCACTAAGTGACAAAAGGCCTTCGTAGGT
>JBCAUG010719223.1:0-12686 GCA_038406175.1 Haplosyllis leylae | reverse complement strand
GTACTCTAGTTCCTGTTCTTGTCAGAGCGGAAGCCATCCTAACCAGTTGTCAGAGAAGAGAAGTACTACCCAAAGGGGCAAAATCCACTATACCCCAGATACCAGCCGAAGGTGCAGCCAACTGGACCAAATTTGACAAATTATACCTTGTATCTACGCTCTTAACCTGTAGATTCAGAAAATTATATCAGTTACATGATTCCTATTCATTTGATGTGTTGTGATTTTTGACAAAGTAGTATTTAGTATTTTAACATCATTTGCTTAGAGAGACGTCTGATTCAAGTCATTATATAATATAATTTTCTAGTTGAAGATGAATTGTGTTAATTTGGGATATGTATCTCTGCTTTAAATGCCAATACAAATATAAATATGACGTCATGACGTTAAGCAGAGCTCACAATGCTGGCACATAAAATGATGTCATTGATAAACAGATCAGCGGATTTGACACCTAATTAGATTCTATCATAAACTGCCGGCACGTTCCCGCAAAATGCATTGGGCGCACTAGGATTAATCGCTAAGCCGACTCCAAAACAGGGGTCGGGAGCGTGGCCGATTGCAAAGACGAGTTGTGAGTCCAAATGATTGCAGGAAGCCTTAAACCTTTGTGCACTTACAAAACACACTAAATCAAGTATATTAAAAGTTTCATTAAAGTTTCTTGCAACAATCTTCTTGCATTTCTTTTGCAATATTCATCTCAAATATGAGAGGTATTTGGCTAAATTGTAAAATGCTAATAAATTCTAATATATTTACAGATTTGGTATTATTTTTTCACCTTCATTGAAGCATAAGAAATATTTGAAAAAATAAAATTTCTAACACAAAAATAAATTTGGAGGATTTACTCCTGATTTTTGACAGGTTAATTTATTCATATATTTGGCTATAATTTTTTTGGTTGACATTTATTCAGCTATTTATCTTATGCAAATGGATTTAAATCCATCTTTCAGATGCTCCAAAGAAGTCAATGCACTTATTCGTGCACTCGGCCTCGCTCCCGACCTCTGTAAACGAGCCAGCAAAAGTTATCAAATTCTGCAGTGTGTTTATCTGTAGTGTTTTATGTTACCACAACAGTGGAAAAATTTGATGAATTTTTGCATTTCAGATTTAGGCTATTATTAGTACTGAACATTTGCAAAGAAAAATTGAGGTGCTGCGTAAATTTTACACATTTTTATCTTTATTTCAAGTAAAAATATGAGTGAATAAGGAAGCAACAACAACATTTTGAAATTTTGCATTTGTTTTCGATTTTACAGGTGATCCGTGTCTTCAAATGGACTGTGGAGAGGGAGTGTGCAGACCAGAATTTAACAATAATGAACCCACATGCTGGTGCCCTTACACCATGAAACCAATGGCTGCTAATGAAACATGTTCTGCCGATAAGATTCACATGAACAACTTGACAGGATTTTATTGTAAGCAAACTGCAAAATTACATTTCTTGAATAGTTTACATTCGCATTTGTCTCTCAATTCGACTTAAAGGAAGACTAGCGCATTTACAATGAAACATGTTTGTACGTAATAATGGAATTTCTATTTACTTAGATATTCGTGATAAAAATGTCGAAGAATGCAAGAATGTGAACTGCGGGGAAGGAGGCTGTTATTATGACCCTGTGCTCCAAGAACCGAGATGTATGTGCTTAAAGACAGGACAACCGCCGGATGAAAATCTGATGTGCCCGTATAATTCGACGCATGTTCAGGATCCAATATTCAATGTGTCACAATTGAGTAAGTCTCGGTAATTTAATTTTTAAAATAACATAACAAAAATAGGCTTGTCGTCAACGTTTTCTGAAATGAAAATTGTGCTTATTCTCTATTTTACTCATCTTCATTAAAACAACATGAACTTGGTTCATCCGAAGACACCCTGAACAATTGCGCAAAAGCAGTCTCTGCATATATATATATATTTTTGTTCCTTTTAGAACCAATGACATTTCCCAAGAATCGGAGCTTGCCTAATCTATTCTTGATACCTGAAGGAGAAGGTACAAATCCCAAAGAGTCTCTGAAAAATGAGGTAAGTACAATTTGAAGGTATCATTATGTTTTACATATGTAAAAAGCAAATCATGAAAATTACAACAGGTGGAAATTAATATATGTAACTTTGTTGTTTATGTGACAAAAAATTAGGTACTTCTGATGTTCTCAAATTAAATTTTGTGAATTGTGATAAAATGTTGACAGCTCATCCTCATTCTTGGAAATATATATTCAAATCTAATTGAAAAGCTAAATTATAAAATCTTACTCAATGACAAACAGTCATAACAATGTGAAATTTAATTCCCACAGACATCAAAATTTGTTTCAATGAACTGATAAACCATTTGTACTTTTCAGAGTTCACCCATGTCGTACTTATCAGGCACTCAAACACATTCAGACAATCTCAACCTGCAGGTTATAAAGGTGGCTGTTCCTGTCGTTGGTGCTATATTTTTAATCCTCACAATTGTTTGTTTATTGATTCGACGAAAAAGACACAATTCACATCGGAATACAAAAGTTCAAAGTCCCTTATTGTGGCTGCACAGGTTGGTTCTGATTCCTTGTCGGATTCGCGAAGTTAAAGACAATATACCATGCCATTCTTCTGAGTGTCAAATAGGTTGGCACGGAGTCTCACAATTCATCATAACATTATTTAACTTCGGAACAATAGACTAAATATCTTTTTATTCGCTCCGAGCTTAGCCTAAAATCAGTGGCGGATCTAGGATTTCCCAGGGGGTGCTAACCCCCAAGGTGGGGGCGCCAACCTATTATTTTGCCAAATTTTCCCGAAAACTGCATGGAAATGAAAGAAATTGGACCCGGGGGGCGTCCCTAGCACCCCCCTTAGATCCGCCACTGGAAACTGTTGAACAAATTGGTTCTCTGTTGACATGATAGCAGATTTCAAAAATTTCCATGGAATCTTTCTGACATTTTAATAAAATTTTGATCCAGGCAGGATAGCATCAGATTATTAGAAAACCTAACCGTGGTCAGCAAAAACCCTAACTACTACACGGGGGAAATCGAGGCTCACGCATTAGCCAATCTACAGACACAGGTCATCTCACGTGACAAACTAAGTCTGCATGAAGAAGTGGGGGAAGGAGCTTTTGGAAAAGTTTACAAGGGTGAGTTGAATCTTGATTATGAAATATTACCAATCCATATGAAGCTTCCTATGAAACCATATTTTTGAGAAGAAAGTGAAAATCCTAATGTCATGTACATTTTTAAACTGTTATCATTAACAAAAAACTGTATTCTAAGGGGGAGGAAGTAGTCCTTTTTGGGCAATTTCCGGACGCAGGATAATGAAAAATGTCTGGAGGAGGCAGGAAATGCATCTTAGTGATTAATTATGTCAGACATAATACTTTCTATATCACTAATGAAAAAGCCCTACAAAATAATGAAACTGTTAACTAAAATTACATTTGAAACACTTTTCTGGAATCCTAATGTGAACAAGGGAAATGATGACATCATTTCACCCATTAGTCACTCACCTGCCGATATTAAGGACTTTAGCACACATCGTAGTCTTGAGAACCTCTGACCCACTGATTATCTGACCGGATTGTTTAGTCTTTTCAGTGCCCAGTAAGAGATTTAAAAGCTTAACTCATAGACCTTACTCACTCTGCAGGAACATCAATGGATTCTGACAAAGTCAAATGATTTTCTAGATATATCAATCAATTCTGATAGGGGTTTTATGATGGGCGTTCATGAGAAAATTGTTTTTAGATTTTGAAAAGCTCCAGTAAACAGCAATATTTAGCTAAAATGCTAATTTCTAATTTTTTTATGTTAATAAGGAGATCGGACTGACGGAGCAACATTTCGGGTTTTGAAAGATATCTTTAAAAAAAAATTATAAAAAATTCAAATTTTGACAGAGTAATCGTCCCCTATCAATAACAAATCTTGAAATGTGAGAATAGGTTGATGTTCCTGCAGTTAAATATGCTCTTCGTAATTCTATTTCGACCGATGTATCTTTGACATGCATGTTGTGAAGTTGGAAAGTTTGAACGGAAAGAGTGTCAGATCTAAATCTTGAAACGAATGTTGCAGTGGAAATGTAATCTGAGGATTAAGTCAGGGTCTCACGGTTACAAATATTGCCCATTAGTGACTTAAGGTAGGTAGTTGCAAACCATCTTCTGATCCCAACATTTTCCTTTTGTGTAAGCTTCATGGAAGGAGCCTGTGTATGATTTATTGTTCTTTCTTTAAAAGAACGGTGTGATAATATATCTGTTACAAACAGCTGCAAAATGGCAAATACCTCTTTGACGATGGTTTGAAGCTGAAAACTGGTGGAGGGTTCATAAAAGTTTCAATTACTCAGTATAGATCTTTATCCTCAGTAAGAGGCCACCTTGCCACTTATCAAGGGAAGATTGCTTCTTAGTTGGATCTGACTAACGAACTGCCCATTAAGGACATAGGTTGTACTTCATTCAAGTCAAGGCCAATGGTTCAGGTTTTAGCTCAGCTGTCCAAACCTTTTTCGATTACTCCAAGTATTTTCTCTCTTCTTGCACGATATGATGGGATACCAATTTTCCTTTTTGCGTGAGACCAACACTCGGTAGTACCCTCGCATGCTGCAGTACCAAAGAAATTTTACTCTCATTAATTTATTTTAGCTGACAAAATGGATCAACTGTCACACGCAATAAGTGATTACGATTAATAGGTCGAAGCAAAAGACAACTT
Source organism: Haplosyllis leylae (assembly GCA_038406175.1). NCBI lineage: Eukaryota > Metazoa > Annelida > Polychaeta > Phyllodocida > Syllidae > Haplosyllis > Haplosyllis leylae. Next base: position 7,919 of record JBCAUG010719223.1, on the reverse strand, counting down.
ATTGGCCAACTAGAAATGCGGAAGTTTTCGTTTCTGATACAAGGTTCCAGCTGGTTAGAAGGAACAAAAGTACGCTAATCAGTTGCCTACACCAGAATACTCTGTAGGTTAAAAGTACATTCTATTCTTAAAAGGAGAGGGTCAAATAAACCATAAATAACTTCGTTCACCACTTCAGAACCAAACAACACAGGTTACTTACTACCTGTTAAATGTGAAAAATTAGCTATTTGCCAAACACATTATTGTTTAAGGTCATATCAAGCCAAACAGCTTTACAGAAATCCCACCGTGATTTATTTGGTAGGTTATTGTGCATGAGAGCAGTATATGTAGAATACTAATGGAAACATAAATCATTTTAGTTGATATGAAGGAAATCTCTCAAGAATCCTCCACCTTGATCTGTACTGGTTATTGTTCCCGAATTGTGCGAACCTAACACAATTAATTTTAAACAATTGTGGAAGTATTTCTATTATTGTTTGATGAAGGTAAATTGTCGAAGGTAATTTTTATGAAAACGACACATTGATTCTTTAACATTGTAGGAAATCTGAGTGTTGCCTGTTTAATAATTCCTGCCCGTTATTTGAGCTAAAATTGATTATTTCCTCCCAAATAACGTAACAGATATAATAAGTGATCCATTGTAACTTTCCATAAGGAACTACACACAGTTGTAAATTCAATCTTTGGTGGACTCTTTTACAAGTCCAGCAAATCTCCGAACTGTCAACTCGAACTACATGGGATATTCCCCATTTATCGCCACAGAAGTTAAGACGAATGTCTTGGGAGGAGAACCTTTCCAAACTAGATAACTGTAAGAGTCGTTAAACAGATTACTGAGGAAAGCTAATCAATAGAAAAACCCTTAAGGTTATTTTGGAACCAGTCATTCGACTTGTTTATTTTATTTCGGCGTGGACATCCAATGCACTTCAGATTCTAGGTTTCAGTCAAAAGACTCTTGGAAAAGGTCAATAATTCTCTTAAGAGCGTGATTGCGGAGGGGGCCATTGGAAACATATCACAGTTTCTTCGGCATCGTTTTACCGTGAGCCACGTTTAGAGAACTTTTTACAATTTATATGGCGTAAGTTATGTCCTTTGGCCCCAATGTCCGTATTTGTTATAATAGAATTGCATATGATTTGCCTTGTGATACCAATGTCAACTAATGTGTATTAGCCCTTTTGTCTCTAATTTTGTACCCAATTTCCTTGCTAATAGGAGAAATAAGTCTAATAGAAGTACATATTCATGACTCAAGATGATGACCAACTAATAAACTATTTGTGACGCAACCAATTTTTTGTGAAAAGCAAGGAATCATACATACCCTGCTATTTGGTGTATCATGCTGAACATAACAGATAGACTGTTTGATGAAAGACGTGTCAAAATAGCATATCAAACATCTCCCATGCGGATGACAGTGACAGTGAGAGATCCATCCAATTTGCGATGCTTGTGATGTTTGTCACAGTTTGAAAAAGAAGAACACTCGAGGAAATTACGTTTAAACGAGAATTCTGGTGTATTCTATTGCGCAAATGGCTTCTTGTAGATTTCAAAATGTCTAATCAAATGTTTCTACATATCATGCAGACCGACGCTTAGTATGACAGCCTGGTGAATATTCAAAATTTCCAGACCACATTCCCTGTCTGATCCTCAGGGTAGGCACAGCCTGTTTCAAGGATCATGCTCTGTTTTTAATACCCTAAAGCAATCCCATCTGAGGGTGATGCAGGAGGGGTTGATCCAACCACACTTTAGTGTGGGAGAATCTACCTATCCCATCCGCTGCTCAGGATCATTACCAAGTATGATGTTGACATAGAATGTCTTCATCATTGGTGACACAATCTCCAAATTGTATAAAAATGTTGTTTGGCACCCTTTTCAGGAGATCAGTCAATTACAGCTGAAGAGCAAGGATCTAGGTAAGATCCACTGAATAAGCTTGCTATAAAAGCTGCCACACTAGCTATAGGACAAGCCACCCTCTCAGCTGGGTAACTGGAAGTCCTCATGGAGTTACATTGCATTGCAATTGCATTGACTTTGTTCTGTTTTGTGCCAGGAGCAGATGGGCATTTGTAGGCCTTGGGTTTATTATCTAGCTCTAGTATTCCACTGAGGAAGCTCCATATGAAGGAGTTACATTTGCCTACACACTGTGGGACTACTAGGGCCTTCCAAATCTGTGTGAGTAAGTCACAGCCTAACTCAGTGAACAAGAGTGTGTGCAAGTAATTCAAATGTCACAATGTCTATGTTGAGTATTCAGTGAGAAAACAAAATGTCTATCAATCGATGTGGCTCTCTGTCTTGAACTGACGCATTGTCAACGTCTCCTTTAACACAGGTCGAATTCAGTTTAAAGTTCTGCCTAGTTGCCCATGCCTAAAATCAGTTCTGCCTAGCAGTCATCCGTAGACACAATGATAAAATGGCTGAATTAGCATTATTTAAAGTCTTTTGGAATGGCAATAGGACATGATAACATAACAAAATAACTTGATAGTGTGCACTAATAAGTGGTAAATGTTTCCAAAATTTTATATATGAATCAGTGACAATTTCAATAATTTAATGATATTCATTCCTGTGTGTAATATAGACACATTAATTTAACTGAACACTAAAGACTTGTACATTAACATAGTATTTCAATAAGGCAGAACCAAAGTCAGAAGTTTTTGCAAGGCAACTAGACAGAACTTTAAACTGAATCCGACCTGTGTTTAATCCGTTGAAACAATTGCAATATTACGCAATATTATTCTAGAGTGAATTGTTACTATTTATTAGATAAACCTTAATTCATTTTTCAAAGAATAAGCAAATGCAGTTATGGCATTCGACCAAGGTGCTTCAAAAGAAAAACCTTTTTCTCTGAGCACTTTGCAAAGGTGCGTTTATTGATGTTATACAGGATAAGCCCTCAGGCAGTTCACCATTTCTTCGATCATGTTTGCAGGAATCATGCTTTATTATCACTCACACGGTTCCACATCCTCAAGGCAAAGCTTAGGAATGTGGATTTATTGTGATTCATCTAAATTCTGCATCATTACCAAGAAGGAAGCTTCAAAATAATAATACCAGTTATACTCATCTGCAGAGATCTACGAAATCAGGTGCGGTACAAAGAAAACACATCTGAATATTCTCATCTGATAAAAGATCCTACGTGCAACCTTTATTATTTGCATGCTATTGTGAGTGGATTCTTTTTGGTTGATTTTTTTTTGCAACATCATTTATTCAGGATAAACTAGACATTACAAAACAATTATTGCAATTCCTGTTGATCCTTAACGTTGATTTAACGCATTGCTATCATTGTATCTCGAAAGTACTGTGTACATATTCAAGTCAAGAAAGCGTAAGTTCAAAAACTGTACCTCATAAGGACTGAAGTGCTCATTCGACGAAGATTATCCAGGTTTTATATTGCAGTGAGCTTAACGACACCTAATGAGTGGACTCGAAATATCATAAACTGGTAATAAGTGTAATAAAATATGTATGAGTTGCGGTATTTCAGGGAACAAAGAGTATTAAGTTATAGAGTTTGTGATTCTATCCCTACTGACCACAGGCGTACAGGAGAGATATTTGCTTTGAACTTTTCGCCACAACAACTCGTTTTCAGGTAAAAAGGAGGCAATTGCTAATAGGTCAACTAGATATTTTGAACGAAACCAGTTCAACTGAAATCGTTTCTTGTGTTCAGGCAGAAAGTAAGAGGCTGGTTTGTTTTGTTCAAATACGGGTATCAGAATGGATTGCGTCAAAGAAATCAGGAAATGAAGTAATACGTCAGAAAAGGAAGTTATTCTGTCTTGTGATTTTGACAAAAGAACTATCATCAGAATTTTCTCACTTGAAATTGCATTCGTATATCCAATAAATGAATCATAACAAACAAGCAGTGAGCCTAATTCAAATATATCTCAGACATTCTGCAGAAATTCTTGGAACAAAGGAACAACAAAAGTCTGTCAAAAATGTTATCAATAAAACATGGCAAATCTGACAACAGAACCTAAACTTCTTACAGATCCCAAAATAACAAGGTTCTGTGACAATACCGAACAATTATCGCCAGAAAATATGTCATTATTTCATCCATTGTTGTCTGATACCTCAACTAACATCATACTTTTCTCTCGCTCTTACGGTATCCGAGACTTGTTTTAAAAAGCGCGGTGCAATGGATTTGATACGATTGATTACATTTGTGAAGGCAGCTTGCAGATAGCGTTTTGTAACAGACTGCCGGGAGCCCAGACTGAATCCCTACATCCATAGTCTGTGTTTCACTTTGTTTCTTTTCTATCTTGCACATTTTCGCCATCACACATTTTCTTTAATTTAACTCAACAGAAATGTTTCGCCAAAAAATGAGAATAGAAGTCCGCAACTTGAATAGTTTGTCGTCTCATCGCATTCAATACTTGTTCTGTTAGATTTAGACTGGTGATGATTTGTAAAAATATCGAGAATTGACAAATCATTTTGGTGGCTAGTGTTTTCAAAGTTGGAATTTAACCCAGGTTCAATGGCTCCTTTATGAAGTATTTTTCACCCAGATGAAAGACTTTTTAAAGAAATTTCCAGAACATCTAAATCCTTTCAACCCAATACAGAGTATTTCTGGCTGGTAAAAAGTAAATATATCTTGAGATGAAATCTCATAACAAGATGAATGTGACATTATTAGCACCAACTGATACCAATAATTACATCACACGAGTATGATATTTTCATTATTTCATCCACAGGATTTTGTAGCTGTAAAAGGACAGGAGGGCTTTACTTTCATGATGCATTCTCCATTTGCACAGCCTCGAGAGATTACCATTGTTTTGTGATACTTGCATTGATTGGGATGTTTGTCCACGTCTCCATGGAAGAGCTCAATGTGCTTTGCTGGAATTTCACTGCATATACATTGAGAAATTGAATGAATAGATCTAAACTGATGTAGCTAATCGAAGTATCTCTTATAGTTATGAATGTGAGAGGAATTTTTGAGGCCAACTCTTGAAGATCTTCAAAACCAGTGATTGTGGAAGTTTCAGCCTCTGAATCAGTCGGATCATTGTAAACAGCTTTGCTTTTTGAATGGAAAAGGTTATTTGGTGAAGTCTCACAAGAGTTTCAGATTTTGAATAGGATTAATAGGTAAATGACCTGGTAATGAGATTCCAAAAGAAAAATCATCACAAGGTCAAACAGAAGTAAAAAAGATTGATGTCTTCTTTTGTACAGTAATTTTTGAAATTTAAATTATCATGTGGTGATATTTTAGTGGTTTCTCGAGATATATGGAAAAAGGTTAAGATAAAATTTCTCCGAAATATTAAAGTAGTGGTGCAGTTCAAAACCCACTTAATTAGACAAAAGTTATTGTTCAGATGCCGAGCTAGTACATTGACGATGTCTGTCTTCTAATGAAACATTATTCCCATATCTAAAATATTCGTTACTTATCATCTCTCTATCTATTATTTCATTTTGGAAATATGTGGAAATACATAACAATTTTACAGTTAAAATTTCGACGAGTAGATCATTCTTGTTTCAAAAGATGCAGTATAATGTTTGAAGGTCGATGTAATTTTTATTTCTTGAAACTTCACAAATATTTATTTCAAATAAAAAGCTGTCAATTTCTATAGAGTACAAATATTTGACATTGAGATAAACTAAACTATTGTTGTTCTTTATGAGAGGAAACACATCAAGATATATGTTAATCGTTTCAAGAATTTAGGTTAAAAAGAGCCATCCTCACACCAATACCCTGAAGGAACATCAAGCAACACTGACAAATGTGACAATATCAATAGATTGTTTATAACATTTGGTGGTCCACGGGGAAGTGAGTATTTTGAATGATGGAGCCAAATTAAGGACATTTATCAACACTAGAAAGTCCTCCTGTGGTAAACCACATGAGGCATACTGTCCGCAGTGTAACCTGTCCCGAGATGGAGGGTACCCTAGTCCTGTCCTGCAAGGGGAGGGGGTACCCCAGTCTTGTCTTGCCTGGGGTAGCCCAGTCCTGTCCTAGCTCCTGTCCTGACTAGCAGGTACCCAAATCCAGTCCTGGCTGGTGGTTCCTGGGGTACCCCCACTGAGCAGGACTGGGGTACCCCCTGGCTAGGACTGGGATACCCCCAGACAGGAGCTGGAACCGGAGACTTTGGAAAAACCTGCAACTGGGTACCCCTCTGGAAAGAACCTGGGATCAGAGTCATTGGAAAGAACCTGGGACTGGGGTACCCCTCCCCGCCAGTGGTGAACAGACAGACAAACTAAAAACATTACCTTCCTCATTCTTTGGGAATGCAGGCGGTAAAAATGACATTGGAGAAATGTACATCATAGTGGATAGATTTGGCCTACAGTTTAGTTTTTACAGATAAAATATTCACCGATTTCCCCACAGGAAGTAAACAAAGGCATGTTGTTTTGCCATTTTTCAAACCAACCCCCTGGCACCAGGTTTTGTCTCTTAACAGAGACCAAGGGTAGGATGATAGTTCCAATTCTAGGACCAGATACTGTTGAATTTGTTGCCTAGTTTGAAGTAAAATTTCGGTAGACATTTTCGAGCTAGATCTCCTCCACAGTGTTTCCTCCTCAAACAAAAGTTCAGTGGTCTCCAAAACTATTTAAAGTATCTGGACAGTTTTCATAATTCACCTAGTCTAAGGTATGACTCGAGACTCAGACCATGCACTGGGTCTGAATCAACCCAGACTGATTTCCAAGATGATGAACCATTACTGTGGTCATGGACTTTCTGAGCAGATTAAACCCTGCCAGAAGGTATCAGCCCGAGGGTTGGGTTTTCTGCTCACAAAGCCCAAGACTTAGGTGATGGTTCCTTTTCTAACACAACTAAAGCTGAAATTGAAATCAAACTAAAATCACTTTAAATTCCATTAAAAATGTAACAAAAGACTTCCAAATAGCCACCATCTTTGTTTGTAACAAGGCCTGTAATTGGTTGAATTGAGTGATATGACCCGGAGCTGGAGGACACTTGGTTGTGTAACCAAAAGCCTTGTGGGCACTTGGTTGTACAACTAAAAACCCTCCGAAAATTTGGTCTGAAGCAACTAAGACTGCACTGGTGTGTTAGAATCCTATCCTAACACATTTGTCTGATGGGAAAGAGTCAATCTATACCTTATTTTTTCTATTTTTTTGGCTTTAAAACTGTATTTATTTGGAGACCTGGCAGTTGTGTTGGCACAACAAGATCACTACATTATAATTGGTTTTACTTTGTTGCTTTGCGCAGCCGTGTTAGAATACCCCACCAAGCCAATTACCCTTCACCACAGGCTTTCGTTGGCTCACCAAACCTGCAAAAATCTTTGGTATGCAACAACCTAAAAGTCTTGGTTTTTCTTTGTCCAGACTTCAGCCCTTGGCTTGGGACTATGTCTCAACCCTTGAGCTTTGTCTGGACCAACAAAAACCTCGGACTCGGTGATTGTTCCTATTCTAACACAGGCGTGACACGGGTGTTTTGTTGAGTAAAGCAAACAGTCTTGTTTTGTTTGGTGGTCACATGACCTGTTGTCATGGAGGTGCTGCCATTCTGAATGTTTCATACTTTCACCTAAGAACTTTAAACTAGTGCCATTTAGTATATACTTTATGGAACATTCTGAAAATTTGTGAGATGTATAACATAGTTTAACCAGAATGGTGCTAGTTTAAAGTTTTGAACTGAAAGTATCAACAATTCAAAATGGCAGCATCTAGATCTGTTTTGTTGACCCATACAATCGAGTTTTTCCATAATTGTCATTGAATTCGATGAATTCAATGAATTAAAAATTTGGTGATGTCACTGAAAGAAGGTCACCTACATTTAG
>JBCAUG010719212.1:0-12689 GCA_038406175.1 Haplosyllis leylae | reverse complement strand
CTGAGGGGGTGAGTAGGAATACACACTGACATGTCATGCTGTGATTGGTTGTACTCATCACATGATTTACTGATTGGCTACCAGGGACTGTGCATGTGCCATCTTGGCACTGATTGGACATTGTGTGAGGGGGTGAAACAAGGCGCGCATGATCTCCATATGATCAAGGCGTGATCCATGCATGATCCTCGCATAGATTTTGGTGGGAAAGTGTGAGGAGATGCTTGAGGTATGGATTGTCATTCTTTGGCCCAATGGAAGCCAAATACAGTTGCGGTTAATTCTCCTCTCCTCAGAATTCGCAATAGTTTATTCGCAACCTGTTACATTAGCTATCACAATTTCTAAATTATGAAATAGTGACAAAACGACTTTTCCATGTAAAACATTGGTATTTAATTTTATTCCAGATAAACGTATGTATTTGTCAGTTAAGCATTTATGTACCACCTAAATTTCATTGTCTGAGATTTTTAGTTTTATTTTTTAAAATTGTTTTGAGGACATAAGTCCTTTTTGTGGGGCCACTGATAGCCCTGTTTTGGACTTCTGGTGATGTCTGTCCCGGGTTTCAAAGCCAGGGTGGATCCCCTTTTTGTGTGCTTTCTCACCTGTGATCCCCAGATTCACCTCAGTGACACCTGCTGACTGTATAGAGGTCAGCATGGCAGCTGAGTCTTTTTGATCCACATACCTGCGGACGTGTCCACAAGCATTGGTGGAGGTCAGGCCAGGCTCAAACCCACGACCTTCTGTGCCACACTGTATACCACTCGGCCACTCCGGCTGGGCTGAGAGATTTTTATTTTCATACTTTACTCCGGACACCCAGATTTAGTCGGTTTAAACGTTTTGTGCTGTGATTATGTTTGTAACATTGAATCGTATTTTTAACTGAGATCTACAATTCAAATTTTGTTTCCCAAATGAAAACTTTCTTGTCTAAATTTCAAAATTGAAGGTTTTATTAACGGATAATGGGGTGATAATTGCTATCATGAGTCCAACTCATGGAAGGTCAGAAACGAACTAACTGCATGGATTTGTTCATTTGTGGTGTTGAAACTTTATGTGCTGTTGTACGGTTATTTTGCCAAAACTTTAAAATACAGAGTTGCATTCAGTTCAAATACGAAAAGCCAAACTTTTCTCGTTGGCACCATTTTTTCCCTTTTCACATGTTATTGCTGTTTTTGTAGGTCCTTCATTTCTTTGAAATCAGGATTAAAATAAGTTCTAGCTGAAGGTTTTTATTTGTCACATGTCATGTTACCTGTTTCTATATGACAAAGGAATTCCTCTAAACCATCGGGTTGACACCCTTAACCTTCAGGTACAACCCACTAATTTTGAACAGAAGAGACCTTTTTCCCTCCAGAAATGTTAATCTTCTCTCTTGGTAATGTGACACCTTTCCATTTTTATTTTATACTCACATTTCCAGGAATAGATCATCGAAAAACCTAATACAAAAACACATTTTGTAACCAGTCTACACTTATGACTGTCTTTTTAAGGGTGAAAAGTTTGAAAATCTTAGCTTGACCGAATTATGTGACAGGATCTTTTCATATCACAACGTAAGTCTCATAAAAAGAAGTTTCTTGTGATTTTTCTTCAAAGCAAACACTTTTTGATGAACTGTAGTTAAAATGAAAACAATAACCTTGAAATACCCGAATCTTATGTCTATGTAGTTCACAATGTGACGCCTTTGTAAAAAAAATTAAAGCAGAGCGAACTCAGCAAAAACTTCACACGTATGTGCAAAATTTAGGTTCTATTTTTTTCACCGTTCAACAAATTATTTTCCTGCTTTCGCTTAAGTGTGAATAGCTATTTTGGTTACACAATGTTTAACTGAACAATTGGCTCTCCAACTTGACAATTTAGAAGAAATTAGCGTAGCCAAAACGCAAAGGAAGAATTTGGCACCATTATCTCAGAATCGTAAGCTGTCACCCCAAAAAGTCCTTCCATTACTCAGCTCGATTTGGTATAAAATAGTTATTATTACATTTGCACATCAATCACATCGGCGCAAACTAATTTACAGCTGATCAATTCACAGCTTCTTGACTATGTTATGATAGACAACAAGAAGAAGCTGACATAACCTTTCTCTGTAATAAGGACTGGTTATGGCTTCTAAATTAGATATTGGTTTCCCATGATGCGTAATCTGTCAATTTTCCTCCGTATTGAAATGTATCTTTGTTCTATCAATCTTCCTTCTTGTGGCTTATTTTTGCTTGGAAAGAAAGGTATATTGTTTGAACTACCACGAACAGAGATGTTATACATTAATGATGCAAAGATATTTTATTTGATGCCGTCGCAACAGAGCTTTGTTCCAGTGGACGATTTAGGTAAGATTGTATTCTTTAGTTGGGGTATTTTTGAAAGTTTAAAGCTTGTTCAGACAGTGTTTGTCATTTATCTGCATAGGTCTAGGAAGGGCTCCGTCGTTAACTTGATTTATTGGCATTCCACCACTGGGAGACAGAGAATGATAAGTGCCAATTGTAAAAGTGTTCGTTTTAATTGAAATTTAACAAAAACAAAGTAAATACTATGTTTTCACCGTGTTAATGTGAAGCTTATCAGTTAAGTTACTATCACATTATTATGTACAAAGACATACATACATAAAGCAAATGTTTTCAATTGATATATGATTTTAGACTTTCCAGAAGTCTTCGTTGTTAAGGAGGTATGACTGAGTGTGTCTGAAATGGACTGAAACTTTGTCTAAAGTTCACTACTTTAAACATACTTACTTCTTTCTCTTCGTGTGTTATCTGAAAGTAAAAGTAGTAAAGTTTTCATAAATGAATTATGTAGAACATTTTTCACAACCTCACTTAATGCAAATGGAAAGTAGCAAAATGTCATTTTATGTGTAAATTCAAGTCTAATTTCCTTCCATTTCTTTGATATCTACAGTGTCTTCAAGTTCCCCACCCGCGTGAATTTTTCTGATGAAACTTTGTTCCTAGCGATGGCAATTTCTCGTTTATCATTCTCTCGTTTATCATCAACCATTATTGAGAATTACTCAGAGAACTATTCATTTGCTTTTTATACGTCAAGAAGATGGGACACTGCTATTTCATGTTACAATTTCTCCTCGAAAGTCAATTAAATCTTTGTGAAAAGTGCTATCAAATGTTCTCATAGATTTCTTCTGGTTAGGATTGGTAGACTGGCAAAATTGCGCAAGTATGGAAACGTTTTTTGTCATAAAAACAGTAATAACGTTAAGAGGTTGTGAGCAAAAAAAAACTCTAAATGACTTTTCTCCAAAAAAAGGGTTTGGAATCAGCCATCAATGATTTCGAGCCTATGTAGAGAATATAGGTCTCTGAAACAGATCTTTATGTATCATGCAAAAAAGAATCATTCATTGAAACTATGTACTCATGCATGTGCAGTATCAGATTTCTTCATTAGCAACCAGTGTGTTATTTACCTTTCACCAGGAAAATGTTGATTAAATTGAAGAATTTTGTACGAAGGAACACAACGAACTATCACAATATTTACTTGGCATTGTGAAAAGCATTTTTGGGAAACTATTACCATAGTGTGTCACTCTTGCGTTATGCGTTTTTGTGACAGGGGACAAAAGTAGAGCATTAAGAGATTTGCGAATCATTCACGTAATTGAAAAGTGTAAAATCTCTGATGAATTATGAGGCCTTCTTCCAAAAATTTCAGATTATGCAAATTCTTTAACGCAATTGATGGAGTACAGACTAAATATATTCAAGAAACAGTAATTTATGTTCAAAAGAATTTCAAATGTCAAAATCATTAAATCAGGTACGTTACAGACAAGGTAGAACTTTGAAATACCCTTGAAACTAAAACTAAATGAAAACGCACTCTTTTAATAAGCCTATTTCGTACTCTTCGGCTCCTTTATTGGTGACCCCCAGAATCATCTTATTGGTTGTATCGTGGATTTTGTCTTCACATTCGTGTTTTGGGGGGTTTTTCGCATCGCGGCACAGCATTGTTCAAAATAAAATTTCTGTGGCGTCCTGCAATTGTATTTCCTTACCACCATACAATTGTATTTCCAAGATGGGATACTTGTCTTTCCTGACCACTGAGTCACCTTAATATATTTTTCTTCCAAGGTGAATATAATTACAATTTTTGCATCCTCGAATAGTGCAGATTGAGGTTCAAACAGCAAAACTACACGTGTTATCTTTTCCAAAAGGTCAGTTATCTCTAAAAAATTTATTAAATGTAAATGAGGTGGTTGCTAGCTCATTAAGACGATGGACCTCAGTGTTAGGGACTCGGCTTGCAGCGCAATCTGGGCACAAGACAAAATTTGATACAGTAAGTTTCAGAAGTATGTAAGCCTTGTGTTAATTTAACTATATCTCATAAGTCAGTGATGGGTACTTATGAACCAGCAAGAAGCATATCAAGGAGTGAAGAATTTCACTTTGGTTACTCATTAAACTTTCTGCATGATGAGATTAAATCCACTCTAGATCAGATTGATCAACTGTAACCAAAAATCAAATGGTAGAGCTATGACAGCCATTTCTATTGTGTTTGGTAATGACTACCATCCAGACCAAAAGACTGAAAACATGTTTAAGTTGAAGATTGACCCAAACTTAGCAGTGCTCAGTTTTTGTTACAAGTCTCCATGTTGACTCTGTAAGTGACGGCAGCTATTTTGTGATTTCCAGTAATGGCTGCCACCCAAGATGGCTGACAACATGTTGAAGTTGAAGATTGACCCAAACTTACTGGTGTTTGGTTTTTGTTACAAGACTCTATGTTGACTCTGTGAGTAATGGCAGCCACTTTTGTGAATTCTCATAGTGGTTATCATCCAAGATAAATGTTTAAATTGAAAATAGACCCAAACTTAGTGGCATTCAGTTTTTGTTGCAAGTCTTTATGTTGTCTCTGTGAGTAATGGTAGCCACTTTTGTAAATTCTGGTAATGGCTGCCAACCAAGATAGCTGATAAGATTGACTCAATCTTGTTGCTGTTCAGTTTCTTTTGCAAGTTGCCATGTTGACTCGTGAGTGATAGGGGTCATTTTTGTGCTTTCTGGTAATGGCTACTATCCATGACAGGTGATAAGTAGATAGCTGATCACAGATGATCACCAAAGGTCATCTGTAGCCAAACTGGAATTTTGAGTTTTTTCAAGTTTTCTTATGTTTGTTTCATTATCGTCTTACATGGGTTTAATCTCACCTTATATGAAATAATATTTTTCACCTGGCATGGAATAATTCCCAAAATATTAAAAAAAACCAATCCGTAAACAAATGAGGTAACTCTCTACGAGTCACCAAAATCGTTTACCTTTATTTTTCACTATCATTCCCTATTGATTTCAAATGTACCAAGCAGGAACCCATCTGACACATACAACTGAATCTTCAAGGCTTATTCTGATGATATAATCTTGGTAAGCCATTATGGTCAATAAAATAAGATTAGGCCAGATTCTGCTCCAGTATCTAGTACAAAGTCTTGCCACACGTTGCCTTTACATTTTGGCAGTAACACTTCTGTTGCTCCAACAAAACAATGCTATTTCCATATTATTTCAGTATTGGGTTTTGGAACCAAAAAGTTTAATGTGGACATCACGGCGAGATATATATGTTGAAAAAATAATTGAAACACTAGTAGAAAATATCCTGCAGAATCAGATAGTGTTTCGAGGTGAAATTAATACAGTCTGCGAATGAAATTGTAATACTTACACTAACGTACCTGAATTTCGCCTTTAGCTGTCCTTCCAACCCTAGTTTTGGCTCACTGAAATGAAAAACGTTTTGCAAATGAAATAAATTCGTTTAATGTCAACAAAATCGAAGATGTGTCGGTCATCCTTTGTTGTGCAGGGTAAGCTGTTTGGGAATGGTTAATCACGAATACAAATTCTATGAATTATGCAAATCAAGTCCAAGTCATTGTGAACAATTCGTCACATTTATTCGTACCAACTTCCGTGGGATTGGTAATTACGACACTTGTTCCTCAAATGTGCGACACCAGTCAATGGAACTTTATTTGCGAAATAGGATTATGTTTCCTTCATGGAATACCTTGCAGACAGGGCACCATATCTATTGTCCTCAGTATCTCTCTTGGAGGAAACTGTAGGCGATGTTACCATTGTGGAGGAATGTCCTGGACAATTGCGCATTTGCTCACAGTACAATATTTCTGTGTAATTGAGTCTGTCTGTTTAACTGTTCAGATAACATGGTTTGTACCAAACTGCTGCAGACATGGAACAGCCCACCGTAAGGCTAGAGCGTAAGTTAATATTTTTTGTAAATGTGTACATAAACTGGGGTAAATTTTGCTAAGGATCACTTTACGTAGGAATAACACCAAAACAACATTGTTCTTTCCAGTATCTAATAACTGGAACAGTGCTCACTGGAAAAGTGCTATGCAAGAATGGTGGACTATGGACCAGGAGAGGGGTACCCCTCCCTCCCTCCCCCTCCCCTCCATCCCTTCCCCTGGTCAGGACAGGGGTACCCCTTCCTCCCCTCCCCCAGTCAGGACAGGGATACCCCTCCCTCTTCCCCCCTCCCCTCCTCGGCCAGGACCAGGACAGTTGTACAATGCGGGCAGTATTTGTTGAAATAAATTAATTTAAAATTAGATCTAAGTAAACATTGAGGCAAAAAGTAACGTTTAAATACAATTACTGTATCTCCGAACAATTTTAACTTGAAACCTTATGCTCATCCAAAGTAGTAAATAATGGTATTTTTAACCCTTGGGAAAATTCCGGGGGAAAAGTGGGAACGTTGACTTCCAAGTGAAGTGCTTTCCTAAAAGGAAAAGAGAGCACATTGTGATACCAACACCTTTTCCACTACTGATTCATTCAGGGCGTAAGATGATCCTTTGTTAATCTATTTCTGAAATGAGAAGATGAGGCTTCCGATGGTATTGTCATTTCACTGGGATTCCATGAATTCACAGGTGACAAGGATAAGTATAAAGATTGTTAATTGAGTAATAAGTCACTTTGTAGGGTATCAGGCAGTGATAATATACTGTTCAATTTTAACGCACACGCGGCATAATTATTATCAGCGCATACTCATTCCGCGAAAAAATCAAGCGCTAAAACTGGATTCATGTAATTAGTGATTGGGAATAATGTTGTAATTCATTAGTGTCTTTCCAATTCAGCAAAATGAATGCCTAATGGGTGATATTAATACCTGCCTCAAAGGATCAGCAAAATAGAATGATGTATGTATAACAATAACTATATTACATATGATTGGCCTACAAAGCATAGATTTTATTACTCGAATTACCTCATAAGTATGTGAATGATATATTTGTTATCAAAAATGCTGTACTTTTTAGTTACAAAAAATAGTCAAGTAGCATAACCTTACACAATACAGGCACAGCTAAGTCAGTGACTTTGTCTATAGATTACAGGCTATACTTGAAAAATAATCTGTTGGGTTTTTCTTTATTCTGTCATTTTTTATAAGCAATATCCTGAACGGGAAACCTTTCACGTCCATTTTTTCTCAAATTGGTTGTTGTTCAAGGAGTTTGAAAGTCACACGGCTAAACCCACCCGCGACTTTGCGTGTTTTCACATCAGCCTCCACTTTTTCATCAGGCAACTATCCTGAAATGTTCCTACAGATACATGGAGCTGGGGACATATTTACGCATCTCCAATTTCGTAGTTCTTGAAGCGTTATTCTTTTCATAGGTAGGTTGCAAGGATATGAAATCTCAAATAGATTTTTGAAACAGGACCTCAGATGTATGAGAAATTGACAGATGAATCTTTACAGGAAAGCAGTATTTAATTTAGATCTCATAAACATCCCCATTACAGTAAAAGGTTATGCCAGCTTCTTGTTGTTGTCTGTCATAATATTGTCAAGAAACGGAGAATAGACAGTCCACAAATTGCTTGGTGCTTTCTCTGATTGATGCAACAGAAAAAAAGTAATGATACAAACGGCATATACCACATGGATTTATAGGGTCTTACAAATATCAGGCGTTTCAGATATTTTATTAAAGAAAAACTGGTTGTATTTAATAACTGTTCATTAACTGACATTTACGGGCAGCTGACTTGGGGAAAAGATGAATTCGTCGAAAATCAAGTTTATTCATTCTTTAACTTTAGTCTGACAGAAAATATTGGACTTCTGCACTGATGTTTTTTTAATACATATGTAAATTATATGAACAGAATATAAAGGTAAATTGCCAACTACAAAGTACAAAACTTTGGTCACAGTACTTTTCCAGGACCTGTTTCCTGCGAAAGGCTATTTACGCATGTGCAAAACGAACGACCGCAATGTACAGGGAATGCGCTGTCAACTTTGTTTCGGTAACCTAGACAGATTTCCTTGTCACAAATGAAAATCGGCTGGTTCTGTATAACTCGACGTTTCCTTATTCAAAACCTTCTTTTATCAAATTGAGCAAAATTTTGTCAATGTATGAAGGAATTGATCTTAAGAGCAAGAGCTGACCAAACAGGCTATGTGGCCTAACTGATAAGGCATCTGACTTGATCATGGGGTCCTAGGTACAACCCAAAAGTTTTAAATTTTGAAAATTTGTTTCAAATAATTAGACAAGTTTGAATGATGGGAAAAGTTCTAAATGGTCGAAACACAAACGCATTCGCAGTTATTTTGGATGTACGCTGATGATGTATCGTGATAACTCTTCTGGGTCATAAAATACCTGAGGGCAATTGTTTTGCAAAATGATCAACTGCATTTAATACATTATCATTATTCATGCGCAACAATAGATGATTTATGTGCCAGATTGTTATCTGTGTGGACATTCTGAAAACCGCAAGTAAATGTATTGATTATTAATAAGAATTTGTGTGCATTTTGGGTCACTTAATTGTCGGAATGGTTTACGTTGAACATACATTAGTGTTAATGCCCGCGGTTTATTGTAAAATTGTTTCTTGCAAAGTGGCCATATGTCAATCTTCGGCCAACGTGAAGTTACCTATTAAATTTATTTTCATAGTTTTATCGCAAAGGCAATTATGGCAATTACTTACATCATTGTTGGTAGTCCTTTTATGTCAAACTTATGGCATCATAATTCTAATGACGCACGGGTTATACTACGTATGAAGTTTGGGATTCAAAGCTAAACGGCTATGATTTGATAATATTTGTTTGAAAATACTTTTGTTCATTAGAAAATCCAAATCCTTAGGTAGTTATACATTCATACGATTATTGACAATGTGACAAAAGATATGTGTCTAAGTTACAATTGATAATTGAGTCTAATCATTTTCGGATTTCCCATACCCGACTCAAAATTGTCTAATCCTCATATCTCCTTCGGAAATTCAGGATTCACTACTGAATTACATGATTTCACTTTTACAGACTGTTCAAGTGGATTTTTCTCTTTTAAAAAACTATCCTTCTGTGCAGTTCTACAATGGTTTCTTGGCCTAATATTGTTTGACTGAGACAGTAAATCACGGGTGTGGTAACATAAGAGGGATCTATATTATTCGAAATGCCGATACACGCTTTTACTTTATTAAGAAGGTTGCAATTTACTTCCAAGTGTGATAATGGAGTTTTCCCTAAATTGTGTAACTAAATTTGACTTATTGAATTGATTTAAAAGGACTAGTTGCAGTTTAAAATTAAAATGTTGATATGTTACAAGTGATGAAATTAATGTTCACAGCCTACCATCAACGGATTATCAAGTAAAACTAAACTATTCATCATATTTGTAAATTAACTCAGTTATTTAAATTCTTAATAGCTTTAATTTAGGAAAAACTAGAATGTGTGTTGTAAATATTTGTAAAGCCTTCTGTTTGTAAAGCTAAAATGGTATCAATCCTTATTTTTTTCAATAAGCTTTGAACTATTTCAGTTGGAATTTGTAAAATACGATAAACGAAAACTACAATTTGTGAAGTTTTGTTCTCTTTTGAAAAGAAATTGTTTTGTACCTTGAATAATTCTATTTTTCTTTATTCTTTAATATATCTGACTAAACTTTCGAAAATAAACCCTTAAAAGTTTTGTACAAAATCTTGGCAAAATTACAGAATTTCCTTATTTCAAAAGTTAATCTCGTGATAGATTCTCAGTTTTCTTTTGCGATTTTTGTCTTCAGATCCTTCACCGAAAGTCAGACAGCATGCAAACAAAAACCTATAACTGACTGAAAAGTGTTTTTATAAGTTGACACATCTTACCGTTCACAAAGTTTCTTTAAAATTTGTAGTCCTCCGTTTCCAGTCTCACAAGTAATCCATGTTCTTAGTTGAGTTTTCAGTTGGAATTAACACGAAGCTGCACTCTGTTTGGCAGCCGCTAGTCTGACAGTGAGCGCTAACTGACTGGTGGGGCGCTTTTTGACGAACTGTTGTGAAGTTGTTGCCTAGTGGGAGGACAATTGATTTCTTTGGTCTATCATTAGATGACTAAAACCTCTGGAAAACGGATTTACGTTGAACGTCAGAATTGTTTAAAGGCCCACGCAATACGGGCTTGTGATGGAACCTAAAAATGTCTCTCATTACAAGCAAACGCAGGTCTTGGTACTTAGATGATTTAAGTTGGAGGTCCAGCACTTGTCAATACAATTTTGGTAATATTGCAGGAAACCTCACAGGAAATATATCGTGGATACACCACTCAAACTCTTGATTTCAGACACCCTCACAAGCAATCATGTGGTTAAGAGTTAACACTTTACCGTGGTTTATCCATGATGACCCGTAGTCTGCACGACACTTCACCTGCTTAATTTACGTAATGGGAAAAATTAAGTCAAAACTCGAGTTGGTAAAAGAATGATGGTGTTCAGAACATTAAAAATTAGTCAAGCAAGTTTCCCCGGTTATGAACAGTTATTGCCTTTTCAGTTTTTGGACTATCGATTTCAGTTAAACAGTAAACTGTGAAAAGAATTGTTATTTTATTTACTTGCAATGGTATATAAGTTCATGATCAGGTTCATGAACCTTTAAATGTGTTGAAGAACTTCTCTTGAGAAGCTGGTTGAGATTGTTCAGTGAGAAACAAATCCGCTGCTCAGGAAACCGATTGTTTTGGATTTCATTCTGGTCGAGTATTGTACTTTCCTTTCTTAAATACTTATGAAACATTCATATAACCTGAAAATGATTTCTTTGCACGGGCACTGGGGTGGGAGGTATAGTCCATAGATGTTTAGGCACATTTAATTGCTTCTTTCCAGCCAATCCTTTTATTTAAAAAAATTTACAGCTGAAGTAAATTTAAAACTGGAAGTAAAAATTTTGCTGAAATACCATTTGGTGGCTCGTGTCGTTCCACGAATACAGTTACTCCGTGAGATCTGGGGATTCTCCGTATATCCCTAGATTCCAAGGAATCTATCTATGTATGTATTATAATCTACTGACACAAAACAAGATTGATTTGAAGAAGATCAGAAGTATCTTGACACTTACTCACATTCCAACGTCATTTTAAGAAAAGAAAAACTAACAATTTAAAATCTGCAATGAAATGAACAAGAAACCAAGCCATTATTTTAACCGCCCGCATACGTAGTACGATGGGAAGTTATGTTTTCACATGTGTCTGTCTGTTAACAGGGGGGGGGGGTTTACCCCATCTCCATCCCATAATACCACAGATGATAAAACATACAGATGGAGCAGTGCCTATATGAGCCTGTCTGCCAGTAATTTTGCAGTGCCCCTAGTGGCAGTGACACTCAACTACAAATCAGTCACAAAGTCATGTGTATTTACTGATCACTTCTTTCAAAATATTTTACATTTTGGCACAATATAAAAACTTTTATTTATTTCAGTGTAACTGAGCATCACTCCTGCTAGGTGGCTTGGCAATCAAAATCAGCTAGCTGCTCTGTCTGTATGTTTTATCGTCTGAGGTAGCAAGTGAACCTCTGTTTCTAACTGCTCCTAGTGCTTAAGTGACTGTCTAGGTTGATATAAAAGCTGTAGTGGGGCAAGACCTCGCATCAATAAGTTGAGTTTGAGTGAGACCCATCACATCAACACCTGCCTGCCTCAGCAGCAGGACCAAACTAGCCACATGCATTGAACTTGTGCAGTGGCTGCCTACATCTTCATAATTGGAAACATCACTGACTCCAGTTTGTATATTCAGATTAAACTTTTATTAAAGTTCCCATTCAACTTTTATGGGAAAAACACGGATTATTTCTTGCACATATTATTTTGCACTACAGTTTTTGGACTCACCATCCCACATTATGTGCACTTCGTCATCAATACCTGTGTACATGAAGCAGATTCTGGAAATCCTGCTGCAGCAGCATCTAGTGAACCTGCCAGTTGAAATACACATTTTATTCAACATCCAGTGCCTTCCTGCAACAACAATAAATTCCAAACTGGAGTATAAATCTAAGGTACTATAATCTTGTTTCAAATACTATGAACTATGTGTTATGAAGGACTGACTATTACAGTGAACCGGACTTTTCTTTTCATCTCACTCTGCAAAACATGGTGGTCACCATTTTTTACCATCAAAATTCCCACAGTAACCAATGTGGCCTCTGGCTTGATTAACTGCTCTCAAATATCTCCTGAGAACTACCCATACTTGGATTTTACCAGCCACAGTCC
>JBCAUG010719201.1:0-12689 GCA_038406175.1 Haplosyllis leylae | reverse complement strand
GGTGAAATTTTCAAAATTATCATGTTTAACATGTTTGTGTGGTTCTATCACTCTTTGCTCATTTCTGACCTTAATACACTGGGTCCTGCTTACAGTGAGTTTGGTTACAATGAGCACCTGCCTACAAGGAGTAAATTTCTTTGCATCAAAATCATTGACAGCAATGTTAAAAAGTTTTCTTTGCATCTATTTGCTCATTGTAAGCAGGACCCAGTGTACTTGTCTGATTTTGATGTATGATCATGCAAATCAAAGCTTAGGACCTCCTCTACAAGAATATGAAGTAATTTTGCCACCAGGGGGCCTATAAGGCATGTAAAAATCACAAAAAAGTGCCAAAAATTGCCAACATCGACATATTTTTGTGATTTCAAGGCACCTTAGAGGCCCTAGTGGCAACATGATTCCATATTGTTGTAGAGGAGGTCCTAAGCTTTGATTTGCATGGTCTTACATCAAAATTGGAGAAGTATTAAGGTCAGAAATGAGGAAAATGTGAAGCAAACTGCAAATGCTCATATCTCTGAAACTGGACCAGATATCAAAATTCAAATACATATTTGGAATCAGCACCAAATTTTACATCTGATAGATGTGATTCTGTTATTTTATAAACATTTTTGAAAAATTGTAAATCATAGATCTAGATGACTCAGCACTTTTCAAAATCATCTATTTACAGCTTGAAGGGTTGATGATAGGGGTGCAATGTCAATTGGTGATTTGTAGAGGACCTTTTTAGCTACCAAAAGATACCTTTTGAGAATTTTTGCAATTTACGGTTTGAGATCGAGACATTGTGAATTTTTTTGATGGGCCACTGCACATCTTGTACTTGGGTTGGGAGGTCAAAAATGATGTGAGTGGTCAATGTAAGGATGCTCTAAGGGTATGTAATGTCAAAATTAGAAAACCTTTACTGGGGAAGAAATGGAGCACACATTTGTGACTTTTTCAATTGGCATCTTTTTGACACTGACATCTTTTGACTTGTTTTTGACAATTTGACATATTTTTGACATTTTGACACAGACATATAACTTAAACCACCTCAGCCCGTCACAGGGCTATTTTTAATATCTTGCAAAATTGAATCATTTGAAAAGTTATGGATGGGAGTTTCAGTTGTATTTTGTTCCCTCTGAGGTGAATCAACTTTGGTACATAATTAGTGGTGTCTTCATTGTTTGAATCATCTGCATTGAAATATTCTAGTGGAAAGTTTATTTCATCAGGTGGTTGAGGGATATATCATGAACTTGATTAGCTTCATTTTGGTCAGGTAATTCTTATGGGTCTTTGTCCAACTGTTGAAATTATAGGCTCAGCATCATTGAGGGTCTTTTAATTGGATTGAGAAGGTGATGCACTTTTATCATGATTAAAGCACTCTTTGCACTATATCAGGTTTTGGTGTACGAGTGGCTCATTGTGGTGAGGTTGAAGACTGGAAAGTAGGTCACAGGGGTGGAGAGATTGATTTACTACCATCTTCTTTTTTATCATGTCTAACATTTATGTTTACATTGATTTTGTTTTGAATTTTTTTGAAAATTATTTTCTGATAATTTTACCCTTTTAGGAGATGGAATGATAAGTTATTCACTGTCTGATTCAATTTTATAATCTGACTTATCAGATATCATATGTCTGTTTCACTTTCAGAATTTTCTGAACTGGATGTTACTACTTAAATAATCATCTGAACTCAATACAATACTGTTATATCCGGATTCCAGAGTCTATTCAGAATTAAATTTATTAAATCTGTGTGAAAAGAAAGAAACTAGTTGTTGTTCAATTTTTAAAAGTTTTATTTCCTCAGCACACAATCCTAAGTACAAGTTCTCTCTAAGCTGTACACATATCAACTGCCCAGAGCTGCTGCATGCCCCTTTCTTTTGCTGAAGCTGCAACATGCTCCTGGTAAAGCTGCTGACCTCTGCAGCTGAAACCTTGAACTATCAACAACTACATACAAATATCAGTACATGTAAGCTTTATTTGGCTAATATAACATTTTCACAATATTATTTTGTAGAGAAATGTCCACATTTTTGCAAAATCATTCCAAAAACCCAGTCAGAAATGATTGACACCATCGAAAACAGTCAGAAATGGATGCTCTATCTACAGGATGCAGAAGGGGATGGGCGTCCCTGTCACACCCTCTTGGATCCTCTAATGGCATGAAGCACATATGTAAAATAATATTTGAGATATATAGTTCAGTTTTCAGATTTTAGTGCACGTGTTAATTTCTCATGTACTGATACAGATCATGTGGCATTCCGTTGTAGGGTATAGTATTTAAATCTAATAGAAAATCCTATAAGTTAATGTCCTGAAAAGGCATTGGAGTTTTTCCTAAATAATACAAATCTGACATTTCTGGCATTTTTTAACAAAATTGAAATTGAGGGTTTCAAAATCAGCAAAACATTAAGTTGCCTCCAGTGGGATCAAACTCACGACACCAACTATCTATGGATTACAATTCTGATGCCCTACCCACTCAGCCACAGAGACATATGTTGAACAGATGTATTGAATCTTGAAATGATTCCAAGTCCCAAAAGTTAAGTGGAGCATGACACAAAGTTAAAACATTCTGTTCAACACAAGTACCTGTGGCTGAGTTGGTAAGGCATTGGGATTCTAATCCATAGATGGTTGGTGTTGTGAGTTTAAATCCCACTGAAACCATCGATGTTAATTTTGTACAAAAATGCCAGAAATGTCAGATTTGTGTCATTTAGGAAAAACTCGAATAAGTAACACCCCCAATCATGGCTTCATACTAGTTCCCATGGTAACACTGATTAGATACATATGTCCAAATGTGGTGAATTCTTCGCGTTAATATTTCGGTAAGAATGTCAGCGTTAATCATGTTGAAGAATTATTTACTTTGAACAGAAATACACCTGACGGAACCCATAGGGGAAGGCAATGCTTGGAACAGAGGAGAGTTTGTCTTCAAGTGAATAAACTATTTTCCTTTTGGTATTTGTGGAACCGAGCTACATGTCATCCTTTTTTGTTTTTGTGACAATTGTGCGAAGTCAAGAAATCTCGATTTTAGTAAATGTACACAGTTTTTAACATGTTTATTTACAAAATTCGTTCGTTCATTCATCTTTGATTTGGTGAATCAACTGAGACTATCCTAATACTAAATGCAAACTAATGATACCAATTGATGGTTCGTAGCTGATGATGGTAGCTTTTAAATTTAATCGTGAAAAAGTTTTTACACCTTGTACATATCTTTCTGCTGTTGGACCACGTTATAATCGTGTTTTTTCGACGTTTCGTTTCCTGGATTTGGTCATAGTGAGGATTGGATGAAAAAAAGAGACGACTGAAATAGCCAGGGCTACAATCAGCATCTGAAGTATAACGTGCTAATATGGAGTCTCAAACATAATTAAAAGGTTCGATAAGCTCATTA
Organism: Haplosyllis leylae; assembly: GCA_038406175.1. Taxonomy (NCBI): domain Eukaryota; kingdom Metazoa; phylum Annelida; class Polychaeta; order Phyllodocida; family Syllidae; genus Haplosyllis; species Haplosyllis leylae. The sequence continues at coordinate 9,235 of JBCAUG010719201.1, read as the reverse complement.
CACAGAGCAGTTTCTGTATTCTATTATTTTGGAGTAAATGTATCCATGTTTCTTCTTGAACTATTAATTTATCACGAACAACAAGGTTTCTCGTAGAGATAGTAAAATAAATGCAATACATTGATGTGTACGGCCAGAAAAAAAACTTACCTGCTCAAAATTACCATTCTCTGCCCACATCAACAATGGAACCTGTAGAAACTGAACAATAGAAGCAATCAGATACACGAAGCCCACCAACTTGCCAAAATTAGGAATGGGAAATCTGAAAAAAAAGGATTCACATTTCAATTTTTGGCTCATTTGACAAAAGTCTGAATGAGCCAATGTATGTTGTCACCATCGTCTTTGTTTTTGTTGTTGTCTGTGGGCCGCTCTTCTGGCTACAGTTTTTAACAACTTTTAAATGGACATAAAATATGTTCTTGACGACTTTAATATCAAATACCAGTTAGATCATTATCAATATGAACCTCATTGTGCCAAGTTAATTTATTCGAGAACCTCCTCCGATAGTCGATCCACATTCTTTAATTTCTGATCCAAAAGATCAATAAAACATTTCAAAAATTTCTCCTTGAAATTTTAAAACCAATACCTACACAACGGCAATAAAGGCTATCGAGGGACCAAAGACGGATGCCAGATCGAAGAATACCATTACGAAAGTGAGATAAATGCTCCAGTCACTTCTCAAAATGTTGAATACACTCATCAATGTGAAAATACAGCTTGTTGTCAAAAGTGTGTACTGTATTGCTCTAGCCTTGCACCAGAAAGTGTCTTCATTTGAACCTATTGACAATAAATACTTTAATATAAATTACTCTTTTCTCGTGTGTAGTTGTGTTCAAGTAAAAACTTGAAATCTGTTTTTTCATCAGAATGTAGACTCATGATTTTGAAGGAATTTAAAACAATTAAATCTACGAACAACTAATGCATGTATTGGGTATTGTGAATGGTAAGTAAACAGCATAGAAAGGTTTTCTGCATGAGATATGAAATCACCTTTAAATTTCTTCCTGAAGTAGTCGGTCATTAGTCCAAATATGGGTCCAATTACAATACCAATGATTGAGAGAAAGCCAAAGGTACGGGTAAAATGTCCTACTACAATTTGAAGAAGTACGGATTAGAGTTTCACACAGAACCAGTCTGACAGCTCAATCACCGAGGGCGCCGGTGCGCTCCCTTGTGGGCTTAGCAGTGCTTGAAAAGTAAAACTGAATATTATCCTAAACATCGTGATCAGTTTTTTTGCGGGTTTCCTTCAGACCTTTGCAATGGGGCTCATTTTTATGAGATAATCAAAAAGAGGGGTAACAATCCTATGTTTCGACTAAAATTGAAATAGGTGTCTACCTTTCTCCACGTTTTTATTGAAAAACTCACATTTTTTTCTTTCTGCACATTTTTAGACTTGAACCATGTTATATTGTGTACGTGGAAAGATGAGTCTGGTCCACTCAAAGAGGCAGCTTGGTCATTTTTAGACTGAGTTACCTACACAACTGAATGTCAAGTCATATACAAGAAAACAGCTTTTAAACTGCTCCTTTGCTAGCTGTATTGGTGGTGCAGAGCAAGGGGTTTGGTGGTGCTTTCCAGGGTACTGTTGTCATTGACTGTTGCTGCCATATGGGATGGTTGGTGTGATGTTATCCCCATTGGAGATTATGTGGAACTGCTGTTGCATCTGTTTGGTGGGACAATATACTGAAGGATGTGGTGCTGCACGGATCCCAGAGATGTGAGGGAAGGAACATGAGGGGTGACTGCAACCTCCTCTGTTGTAATTAAGACAGTGTTTGAACTTCACCTCAATGATTTGGCTTCCTGTCTTTTGCTAGCTGGTTGTGGCTTGGCTTTGAAACTGTACTGTTTGGGGTTGCCATGGATGGGTACGGTGTGTACCCCATGCAGGCACACCAACCACAGTTGATTGTCAATCAGGTTCCATGGCTTGTAGGGGTTCCAATGTAGAGCATTGTGGAATTCTTTGTCATAATTGTAAACTTAGTCAAAGAGAAACTTATTAGAGAGATTATTCAGGATGCCTGAATATTGTAAGAGTTTTATACACTTATGAGGGTACTTAATGCAGTAAATTTCCATAAACATGTGAAAAGCCTTTTCCAGGAGGCCCACCCATCTACCTTAACTTTAGGTTTAGATTACTGATTACCAAGGCATTGTTAGCCATCTACCTTAACTTTAGGTTTAGATTACTGAATACCAAGGCATTGTTAGCAGTCTTAACTAGTTCATAACTGTCCTCCTCAGCAGGGTCAGTATGAAGTAATTTATTGAAATTGACATGACAATGAGACCAAATATGATGATGAATATTGTCCAGCACATACTTAGACAAAAGAAAAGTAAAGCCCTTACCAGGGACTGGTGGCCCTCCAATCAGGTCCAGGGCCCTTTGTGGAGCAGGGGCAGCTACCACAGGGATACTACTGGTAGCCTTCCTGGGGTCAAGGGTAGTGGAAGATCCTTGTCAGTCATATCCATGTCACTGAGATCTACTTCCTCATCTAGGCCCACATTGCCAGATAACACTGCAGCTTGGATCCACCAGAACAGGTCATTGCCCAGATCCCCTGTTATTGTGTCAATGGCCCACCACAGGTGGTGGACTGAGTACAGCCACCAGAATAGCAGGATACACTGTCTCATGGCCCTGTAAAAGTTGTCTAGGGTGTGGTGGGCCACTATTATTTTTGCAAGTAACCTCAACCACCACAGAACATGTTGGCTTTGCACTTGAAATGTCTGGAAATGAATCAAGACATGCATACATTTTGTCACACCATTCTGCCACCATGTCAGCAAATGCTATTTGCTTTGGAGGAATACCTGCCGGGAAGACTGGGTACTGCCTGAATGGTGGTGACTTGCTTTTTGACCTTTTTGTAGGGGATTTTTCCCCTGTTGTGTCACAACCTTAACAACACTTTTTTCAGTCTTGGCCTTATTGGTTCATTGGCTGGAAAACTAGATTGTCATTTGCTGAATCTGAGTTTGAGTTAATCCCTACCCAGAAGCTGATAGAGAAGTTTTGGTTTGTGATCAGTATATACAGAACAATAATTAGGCACAGTAAAACAATTAAACACCATGTATGGTAGAGTAATATGGCAAATCTCAACTTGATTTACATACTGAAAAATTAGCTGACTTAGCTGACAAGATGGCAGCCACAAAGGAACATGTTGTCACCAATATTCCACTTGAACAGCATTTCTTAGTCAATACCTTCCAGTCAGCAACTAGAGCAACATGCCTCTTCAGTCAGGGGTGACAGCAGTTATTTGTGGGTGTTCAGTTCATACACTGGGCCCAAATTGGGTGAGTTCTACACAGTGGAGGAGGAGTGGTACTCAGGAGATACTAGTGTCTAACAGCTAATGATGATTCTGAGTACATACCATGGAGTACTCACATGGGAAAAACACAAACTAGCAGCTTCTATGTAGATTTTATTAGAAGAGTCCAATGTGAAGTGGAGTGGTTTCACAGCACAATACAATGATAAGCCACACTCATTCATAACAACTGCACAGTTGACACACAAGACATTGTCACAGACATCAATAGTCACAATGCAAACTGGAAGTACAGTCTAAAGACAGCAAAAACTGGAAGTACAGCAAAAATGCTGGAATACAAGAGCAGTCACTAAGAAAAAATACATTTCAAGTAATTCCAGTGAAAGAGACAATGGTTTACTTATAAACACATTACTGCTTAGACTTTAAAAGGTTAAGCTAATAGGCAGGCTTTAGGTTTACAACCCTCCTGGACCCTAAAAGAGTGTCCAGTGCACTCAGAATGCTCAAATAAGCCATTTGAGACACCTTCCACAAGATCCAGGTGGGTTGTGAAAGTCAGTGCTCCCCTCTACCTGAGAAGTTCCTACAATGGTACTGAACTTAGTGGTCACTCTGGTAGTCCTACCTTCCTTGGCACACAAGCCTCTTTTATGGGGCATAAACCTTACAAAATAGGTGTACCAATAATCCTTACTACCTTTTGCTGCCCTACTCTCATAATGAAGGTACTGGAATTGACTAATTTAGAGAGGGTGCACATACAGTGGGTAACACTCAGTCAACACATTATCTCCAGGTGGCAGCACACTCATTTGGAAAGTAGACACCATTGTTTTCACATCACCCACTTAAGGTGGCAGTTTTATTCAGACACCTCAAGATTTTTGAGTACACAGTTCTTGAACTCCTTAAAATGACCCAGATGTGACAATATAAACAAAGTTTCCTACTTGACTTTTTATGCTCATAGATCTAGTCTTACCCACTTGCTATTTTCTTCTTTAGAATGGAGTTTACCCAACACCTTGATGACTATGAGCATGCCAAGTGTGTCTAAACTTTTGGCTGGAAGTGCCACATATGCTGATTAAGGCCAAGGATCAGGTTAGTCTTGAAATACAGCATATTGCTTATGGTGTCATTTACACTGATGCTATTGACTGATCAAAGTGTTGTTTTCTGTAACAAATGCAAGAAAATATACCACTTGGAGTATGTCTGTCCAAACAAACAAGAGCCAACCAAATGGCCCTTCCTCTGCACCTTCAACAAATGCAGAAAGTAGCAAGTGGGTAGTGAGGAGTTCAGTCAAGTAGGTAATCTTCAAGCAGGTAACCATTATTGTTTTAGTGGTCAAACACAAACAGACAAAAAAGAAAGTTAGGTACAGAAAAAGTGGTCAGGCCATTGCAGAGTGCAAGCCTGCAAGTGCAGGGAAGGATGTAAATGAGCAACAGTGGACTGAAGCTGATATTAACTGTTGTTCTGAGCTGTGGGAAGCCAATCCAGGAACAAACCAGAGGAGAGGCTTAGCAAGAGGCAGATCTCTATTTCCACAGGAATCCATGAAAGGCTCAGTGGCAGACAAGGGGGTGGAAAAACATGACAAAATTGCCAGCTGGAATGGACAAGGGCAAGTTTTAAATGATGGTAAGCAAGTGGGTAATTGAGTGGGTAATATTTTGGGTTGTTTAACTAGTTCAACTGACAGATCACCTGCTTGAGTACACACTTGAGTACACAAATACACTGTCCTTACTTTCACTTTAGATCAAGAAAATATGCTGGCCCATCTACTATGCATTTTCTGAGAGCTAATTATGTGTAATAGCATATGATGTGGCTAAAGCTGAGAGATACACAGGATTCAGCCTCTTAAAGCAAAGGGCAGGCAGAAACTGGCTCAAGAAAGGCTTCTACCAGTGCCACCCTGAAGTACAGAAGAAAAATGCATTCAATTTGTTAATTGCCAGGGCAATCCATGCAAACCCAGGGCAGATAGATAAGTTCTTAGCTGGATACAGGGAGTGGTTGGACCAATGGAACTTGGAATTCAGACCCAACCTCATTTGGAACTGTGATAAATGTGGAGTGGGTGATTTACCAAAATCATGAGTAGTAGTTGGGATCACCAGAGAGAGAACATTTCAGACTGTCTGCAATGACAAACTTGAGTACACAACAGTACTGTCCTATGTCAGTGCATGGCACTGACAATACTCCCATTTATTGTCTTCAAGGTTGCCAAAGTAAAGGAAATCAGATAGCAGATACATATTCTACAAATCTGCTGAGAAGTTCATCACATTTCTCAAAGAGAAAAAGATTTTGGTTGGAGATACTAAAGCCCTTCTACAACCAGACTTGCACAAGTCACATCTATTTAATCTAAAATTCCTACAGTATATGAAAGCCAATAGGGTGGAAGTGTGCTGTTTGGAAGTTTTAAAGTAGAGTACCAAAATGATCTTCTCAGGATCAACCACCTCCTCCATGGCCAGAAGATGTCCAAGTCAACCTTCTTCAGGGTTTTTGTCCCAGCTTACTCAACTACCATGACTCTTGAAATAATTAGAAAAGGATGGAGGAATGCAGGCCTTATGCCCATTAAGAGGAATGTCCCCAAGCTGCAACTCACATCATCCAGCAGTGTATTTGACAGATGTAAGTTGAGATTAGGGTTATTGGGGGGAGGGTGCTAAGTGGTCCCTTCTTGAATGACAAGTGGGTAAAAGCAAGCGGGTAACTAATAAAATATTTTTTAACAGATGCCCAGGCTGCTGGTGGACAAAAGGAAGGTAATGGGGAGCCTCAGGAGCAAGCCCAGAACATAACTGTAGCCAAAGTGCATCATGAGGAGGAAGTGGAGGCAGATGAAGAAGATGAAGATGAAGACAAGGGAGCAATGGATGGTCAGGATGAGGATGATAAGGAAGAGGATGATAAGGAAGATGAGGAAGAGGAAGATGATGGAGATAAAATAGATCACTTGATTGCATCTGGACATATAAAATTAACGGTAAGAGTTTGAGTGGGTAACCATACCACACCAAGCAGGTAACCATGCTACTCCAACCTACCAAGCAGGAAAAAAACTAAAGCTATTTTTTGTATTAAATACCTGAGATTGCTGGTTCAGTTGCTGCAACACAAGGGAGGAGAAATGTACAGAAGAAACTGTATACTGAGGAGGAGGCAGAAAGAGAGGAATTGTCAAGTGGGTAGTTTTGTTGTTGGGTAGTAATGTGTACCAAGCAGGTAACTGAACAAGATCAATTCTATTTCAGAGAGGAAATGCCAGAAAGCCCAACCCAGAGCCCAGGCCAACCACTGGAGGGAAGAATATAGCTCACAAACACCCTGATTACAAGAATGCTTTTGTCAGTCCAGTGCTACTGATCATCGAACCAATTCAGAGAGGTGTGTACCATTACCTACCTGGCCTACTGGCTTGAAACTTTGAACTTGTTTGAGGATCTTTACTTGTTTTAGATCCAGATGATGAAGCCCAAATGGTACAGTTTAGACAGTTTACAGAAGATCTACTAAAGAAACATAGTTTTACTGCAAAAGACCAAGGTGAAGAAGAGGAGGAAACTTAATTAGGAGTTCAGTTGGACATTGGAAATTTTAGTTGATTGGTTGTGGTGTGAATTATGAGTCAGAGTATTTAAATAAAGAGTAATAATATTGATAAATTTCTTCTTTTTTTGCTTATTTAAACTCTGGCTGAAAAATAGCCCCTTTATGAAGTGGTTCAAGAAAAGAAAAACCAACAAGAAGGCCTCCTGAGAAAGTACCTAGTTGGCACCTTATTGGGAAGAAAACAATGGCTTATGTAGAAGAAGCTGATGCCAGATTACAAAAGAAGAAAGATAAGACTGAAAAGGAGAACAAAGTAAAAAAGGAAGCTATTAATAAAACAGTTTGGCAGAAAGAATGGCCTCAAGAAAGGCCATGGGGAAACAAAAACAGTTACCCACTTCACTCATAATTACCTGCTTGGATTTTACAAGTCATGTAACTGGACATGCACTGTTTAATCCATGTGTTTGTAATTTTCCTTGATAGCTAACCCCATAATGAATTGATGTTGTAAATATTTTATCAATAACCATTGCTGTTATGAAGCTACAAATGATTTCAGTTTGTTACCTACTGTTGATGCATCTTGTTACCTGCAGTAGATGCACTACTGAAGAAAGTGGGTGATCCAACCAATTCTGGAGACTGCCCTCATTTCTGAGGCATGTTAGTTAGGAAGATGTCACTTGTTTTTTGATTTTTGAGGAGTGGGATAAGTTCCCTTATGTACTTAGCATTGTGAATGATTCCTGGAAAAACCTGGACATTTGGAAGGGGGGGGGTCAAAAAGTTACCCACTGCAGGTGCACCCTCTCTAGATTGGAATCACTTTCAACACATTGGAGCTGAGGAGGAACTTTAGAAGAGGAATATTGACAAAATGCATTTCCTGATACAAATATCACTCTCCATTCTGAATATCATCACAAACACCAGAACAGAGACAATAGACAGAAAACAGAGTTTATAGATGCAAAACATGCAGAACAGAGACAGAGCAAATTTTCCCACTTGTATGTATGTAAATATGAGCCATTCAAGGTAGAAGCTTGGTAATTTTTTTAAAATCACAGCTGGTAGGAAAGTCCAAGATATTTATGAAACCCAAAATATTTACATTATAATAAATACACTTGATTTTCTGACCAAACACATTCGTTATCTCTCTTTCTGCCAGCAATCTCAATATCTATCCCAAGCGTACAGGCGGTACTTCTGAATGAATTTGGTTAGGACCAAGAACGACATTAAGGGGGTGATCCTGAACGCATCTGTTTAGAACCCTCCAACGATTTATCATCAAGTAGCTGTCAAACTCTTTGCGTTTGGCAATAGGATAACTTAGATTGCATTTTAATTGACACTAATTGATCAACCCAGTGACTTAACAGTTCCAAGAAGTAGTTTATGTCGGTGGTATTTATCGAGATAACAATACCGTTGAAGTTACATTTTGACAATAATTACCCAAGAAAGTTTTATCTGAGATAGTTCTTTGGGATCCTGAAGTCAAAGTCATAAGTTCACTGAAAAATGTATACTGTCAAACTGTTGTTTTGTCAGCCAGTTCAACCCACTTGATCTGTAAAGTTTGACCATCGCAATTTTGAAAAAAAGCCATATGTTCACTGAAAAATGCAAAACTCCTGGTTATAAAAGATACTATTCATTTAATGAAGTATACATATTCTTGCAGGGGTCAGCAATCTTAAATAATATCCAACTGTAAATTTTTAATTGTGATAATTCTTAAAAATTGAATTTTATCAAATGCGTGTCGAGTTTATTGTTTAGAATCGCCATAATTTTGTGAACAGCATAAAAACTGTTCTACAACAAATGTATATTAATGTTTTACTTAAATAAATACCATTTTTATTTAAAATTCATTCATCTAGACTTATTTGTACAAAGTGCACAGAGGGCGAATAGCACACTTTGTACAAACAAGTCTCAATTAGTCTAATTCAAGAAATTTTAAGTGAAAATAATATCTTATGCAAGTAAATTACAAATATATATTGTTGTAGAACAGTTTCTATTCTAATAATGGAGACAATAAACACTAGACTCGAGATGTCACTCTAAACTCAAGTTGTCGACTGAGGATTTTAGAACACACAGTTTGGTGTGGTGAGATTACTCATGATTGTCTTTCGAATGGAATTCGATAAGACTAGGTGGTCCTGCCCATGGAATAGCGACCAAAACTGTACACAAAACTCTGCCTAGGGGTGGTAGGGGTCAAGGCAGTAGGGGGGGGTTCAAGGGTGGTGGGGTCTAGGGGGTTGGGGGGTCTATGGGTGGTG
>JBCAUG010719200.1:0-27225 GCA_038406175.1 Haplosyllis leylae | reverse complement strand
CAAAACCCGGCCATTTTGGAAAACTTTTAGTTTTGGACCCCCCCCCCCCCCCAATAGAGGTAATACCAGATTTGACTTGATACAAATTCACACCTTTTTTTCTACTGAAAAATAGTCATCAGAATTCAAACATTTTTGAACCAAAAATGCAGTTTAGTGTATTTTAGGAGATTTTGAGCAACTGACTTTTTTAACAAAAACTTTTTCTACCCCCCTCCCCCCGTGTCAAATTATCTTGTCAACTACTTAGCTATCTGTCTACCTATCTTTATCTATTTGTCCATCTCTATCTTAGCTAGTTATCTATTTGGCAAGCTACATAGCTATTTCTATCCAGCTATCTATCTAGCTATCCATCTGGCTAGTTAGCTATCAGTCCAGCTAGTTATATCTATTTAGCTATTGAGCTATCTGTCTTGGTATGTAGCTATCAACTATCGACCTATCCATCTGGCCATCTATCTAGTTAGCTGTGTACCTATCTATCTATCGAGCCAGCTAAATCAGAGAATCAGATAGGTGCGACACAATGCTGGTAAGCATTCTTGTTTCATATTCCAGAACGCACCCAGCAGAGCATTTTGCGATGGATAGTGTTACGTTACACACTATTCATCTGATGCAACATGCACGAAAAGTCAAATCCCTGATAAATAACGTGCCACACATAATAGAAATGGCGGTACGTACAGTTTTAGAATGATACTCCATTATTCATTATTCAAGTTGATATTTTGGACACATGGGACTCGCTAGGTGAGTTTTATTACTGAAATAACATTTGTAATTACAGAAACAAGACGAGGAACCGCCAGAGTTTCCAGAACCACCACCAATGCCTGTGTTCAAAGGCAAAGAACCTGTAAACAAATTCCACAAGCCCTTACCGTTTCTGCCGAAGAATCCGGAGAGGTATGTTGAAACTGTTTTTGAAAAAAAATTGAAGGGCACAAGTCCTTTTTGTCGGGCCTCTCTGTTTTGGACTTCTGGTGATGTCTGTCCTGGATTTCAAAGCCAGGGTGGATCCCTCACTTGTATGCATTATTGCTATGGATTCCTCAGATTCACTTCTGATGTGATAGATGTGACTTCTGGGCGGCCAGCATAGCAGCCAAGCCTTTTTGACCTGTGTACTATACACGTGTATATGTACACAGGCATTGGTGGGACTCGAACCTGGGATCAAATGTGCCGGCACAGTGTGCGCTGTAACCGCTATGTTGGTATACTGAAACAAGTACTTGCACAAGAAAGTGGGTATGCTTAATTCGTGAACACTCGATATTCAATTCAAATCGATCAAAGCTCGATTCACTAGTTGTGGGCGTCGGAAAATACAATTTACAAACAACACAAAACAGTTGATTTGACTTTGATTGATTATACAAGAACAAGAAAATGAGCAAAATGACAATAACATGCATGACAAAAATAGATCAGAAAACCACTTTGGTTTTGACAAAGAACTTGCAACTGATGCTAAATGCTCCCCACCGGGGGTGTCGCTCGTGACATATTAAATATTTCACTGTATTTGTCCCTACCCAAAAACTCATTCCAATCATGTAATAGGGAATGAAGTGAACAAGGGTGGGTTTATTATTATGACCGTTGAGACGCTGCACGTGTGAGTCAGTAAAATTCATTTAATAAAGCAGCCAAAGTATTGGTAACCTGTCTATTGAAAGGACAAGATCAAGATCTATTAAGAACTATTAAAGACATTTTTTGTGAAACTATTTATGGAACAGCCAAATTTGAGTTCTACAAATTTACCTCCAAAAAGGAGAGTTCTGCATTTTTAGAAGTTGTCAAAAACACATATTATCACTCACATCACTTTGACCTGAAATACTGGACAATTGACAATACTGATATTAAATAAAGAAGTGGATCTAAATAAAGGAACTATTAAACTACCTTTCTGGTAAATCTGGGAGAGATTTGACTGAAATTAATTGCACAAGGGTCATTTTAATACAGGCAGAAAAAGAGGCCCTAGCAGAGTTTTGTGTACAGTTTTTGGCACTATTCCATGAGCAGGAGCACCTAGTCATCGAATTCCATTCAATAGACAATAAATTTAAATGATATGTGTCATCACTTCAAGGAACATCAGGCAGTGGAAGTTATACCAGGTGGCTCATTGGTGCAAAATGTGTGAAGGTGTGAAAGGTGCAAAGGGTGTGAAGGCAATCTTTGCACCCTTCTCACTAGCCTACACATCCTTTTCATCAGCCTTTGCACCTATCTCACCAACCATTGCATCCCACTCACCAGCCTTCGCACCCTTTTTAGCAGCCTTTGCACCCATTTACACCTCACTAGCCTCACACCCTTCTCACCAGCCTTTCCACCCTTTTCACCAGCCTTCACACCCCTTCATCCCTTCTCACCAGCTTTTGCACCCTTTGCAGCATCCTTTGTACCTTCTCACCAGCCTTTGCACTCTTCTCACAAGCCTTTGTACCCTTATCACCAGCCTTTGCACACCTTTGTACCTTCTCAACAGCCTTTGCACCCTTTGCAGCAGCCTTCACACCAAGGGGTTCAAAAGGTGCAAAGGTTGGTGCAAATGGTGCGAAAGGTGTGAAGGATGTGAAAGATCCAAAGGGTGTGAAAGGTGCAAAGTATGTGAAAGGTGCAAATGATGTGAAACATGTAAAGGGTGCAAAAGAAATCTTTGCACCCTTCTCACCTTCTCACTATCCTTCATATCCTTTTCATCAGTGTTTGCACCCTTTGAGCCTTTCTTGCCAACCGTTGCATCCCCACTTACCAGCCTTTGCACCCTTTTTAGCAGCCTTTGCACCCATTTACACCTTCTCACTAGCCTTCACACCCTTCTCACCAGCCTTTGCACCCTTTTCACCAGCCTTCACACCCCTTCATACCTTCTCACCAGCCTTTGCACCCTTTGCAGTAGCTTTTACATCCTTTTCACCAGCCTTTGCACTCTTCTCACCAGCCTTTGTACCCTTTTCACCAGCCTTTGCACAACTTTGTACCTTCTCAACAACCTTTGCACCCTTTGCAGCAGCCTTCATACCAAGGGGTTCAAAAGGTGCAAAGACTGGTGCAAAGGGGTGTGAAAAGTGCAAAGGGTTGAGAAGGGTGTGAAGGCTGGTGCAAAGGATGTGAAGGCTGGTGCAAAGGCTGGTACAAAGGGTGTGAAATGTGTGAAGGGTGTGAAGGCAATTCTGAACCAGGTTTTTGGGTCCCCACCACCTGCAGATAGAACCACCACCCCATGTACATTCACAGAACAGCAAGAGGCATTTCTAGCAGTGAAAGGGGAGTGAATGGGAGCAAAGCTCATTGTATACTTTTAGGGTCCCCACCACCTGCAACCACAAAAACTCCAATTACAACATTGTCATTCACAGAATGGCAAAAGGCATTAGTAGGGCCCAAAATGTTGGGGTAAAAACACCAAATCAACCACTAAGGTGACTATAGTGAGCCACCAATTATGATCACTTGTAAAGTTCAGATCTATTGTGCACATATAGCTCTCATTGGTTGTGATGTTAGTAGCTCATTTGCATAAAGCCAGGAACTTGGTCCCTGTACTCCATCCAAAATCCAGTAGTGGATCCAGGAATTACTACAGGTGATGGGGAGGTCTAGAATGTTGAGGGATTTTTGTTGATAGAACGAGTTCAGTTAGTAAAGTGATCTCTCTCTTGGAGGGGATTCTTTGGGCTGACTTAGTCCCCAGAAGTTCCGTCAATGGTAACTGAGTAATATACATTCTACTACTTTTCAGATAACCTTTTGTTGAAAATTTTGAAATGTAAATTTTGAAAATTTCTTGGATGCATGTAAATTTATTTGAAACTATTAAGTGTCATTTTACTTCAGTCTTAAGTCATTTATCATACAAATTTATTTTAATCCCCAAAGTAGATATAATGCAGAAATGTACTGAAGGAAAATACAAGATTGGAAACTGAAAGTATGCTGAACTAACAAGACTAAAATGTCTTGAAAAATTTAAAATTGGGGCACTAAAGTCCATTATTGGGATCTGGAATCCTTACCCTCTACATCCCGCTCCCGTCACCCCAAATAATATAATTATATAATTATGCACGAGCACACATTCAATGCTTTTGTTTGGGAATCTTTTATATTAAACGAACTCATGCTGAACGTGCTAGTGATTCACATATATGGAAATATGTCCTGATCGAAATGGTGGCTATTTGTAACGTTTGTAATTACACCGCACATCGCAGTGGTCAAAATAGCGGCTACATGCAGCAATTTCACTAAAAAGTGTTACACCAAGTTGTGAACGTACGATTGTCTATTAACTGATTTAAATCAGTTGTATAAATAGATTATCTAGAAAGAGTACGAGTTATCAAGTTCTATTTTCTGACAATATTGGTCTATTTTAGTAATAGCTTTCTCTCAGTGACTGGTTCTTTTAGTTAATCAACACTTATGTGGCTTCAATGGGACGGGAATATGTTTGGAATTATCTAATATAATGTTGATGATGTAGGAATCACCTTGGTAACTTTATTTTCACTGTTATTTTTAGAACTGCACCAAATGACTTTGCCAAATAGATGCTTTTATCACCATTTATTGATGCAACGGTGACTTGGACCTCCCAGTGCAAAAAGGCAAAAACTCTTCCTTTTTAAACCATATGATATTTATTTCAAATGTTTTCAGTGAATTTGCACAAGGTATAGCTAAGGCACCGCCTGAGATAGACAGCTCTTCTTGTAGAAAACTATTACGACGGTCAGTGGCCACTCTCTGTGCTCATTCAGGATATGACAGTAAGTGCTTGGAAATTTGTTTCAGTTCCTTATTGCTATGCCAAAAATATACTATTTACATTGTTAAAGTGAAGAATAAGCCAAAGAGTAAAATTTGGTTTATGAAGCTGCCATCCTACCTTGTTATTAACATATATATTTCTTGTATACATATATTTTTTTCGCGACATTTTAGGCTGTACTGAATCGGTTTTAGAGACTTTAACAGACAGCTGCCATGAATATCTTCTTCAAATGACTAAGCTGATGAGATTAGCTGTAGACGCTGAAGCTAGGGAAGGTGCTAGCCCATTTCCGGTAGGTTAATTCTTGGTATCTTTCTTCTGGTTTACAGTTCAAAGTGCAAAACTTTTGCTGACAGAATTTTAATCTTTCGTATCGCCAGAACGAACGAAATAAAGTGAATATATTTAGAGAGGACACACAACCATTGACATTCATGTTTGTTACTGTTGCCATATAGCTCACTGAACGTCAAAAGGAGGTTACGCAAGATAACTCACTGCTCAGAAAAGGAGCATGACATTGTTGACATGACACCGTCACCATTTTTGAAGCACTTGACAGAAGTTGAATAGATTGTTCATTATGTAAATAGCGTTTATTTTATCTGCAGATTTTGGCGTACATCACATAGCAACATTGATAAAAATATAACCATAACTGTAATTGCTTCAAATAACAAATAATAGTTTGACGACTAATGAAACGTGTTTGTTTGACAAACGTTTTGACGTATTAACTGTCATATGCTCTTGGTTAATATTTTTTATTCTGCACCATCATACTATCATATTTACTTCATTGCTACCCAGCGATAGAAAACACAAAATATAAGTTTTATAAAAGGTAAAACTGGTGGCCTTATGGCATGGTATAAGTAGAAGTGTATAATATGCAGGATCAGTTTTAAGTAGCTGAGATGGAATATTAGTTGTTTATCTCTGAGATAGTTAAGTAGTCTTTCAGCTGAGTTGGAAGTTTAAGAAGATCATGGCAATGCTGAGAACTTGTAGGATGTGAGTTGGCACTATTTGGTGGTATGTAAATGCTGAGTTTTTCCACTTTATTCTTAATGCCCCTTCCGAGTCTTCCACGGATGTTGAGTCGACAGAGATGGGTGAGACTATGAATCTGACATTCTCTTTGGGTTAGAAATTCCAATAACTCCGACCATCTTGTACTAATTTGCTGATCTCTACGTCTTAAGTCCTGCGCAAAGTTAATCAATCTTGAAAATTGGAATCCTGCCAGATAGAACATGTGTATTCTCTCTGGTTCGACCGTTTGCATTGTGTTCAAATCTCCGGCCAATTGTATATCGACCGAGGTGCCACCTGGTGGCATGGGTACTATTGCATTTTCTTGTAGAATATTGCTCAGTATGTACTTTTTGACAAATTTATTTAGGAGTTCTAAAATGAAGGCCTTCCCACTGTCCGCGTTAGAGTTGATAAAGGCACCCAGATTTATCAAACATGATGTAAGTTCGAGAAGACCTCCCTTGCAAGCCAAATGTAATGGGGTGCATTGTTGCATGTCCAGAGCATGCACGCTTGCGCCCTTTCTGATCAGTAGTGTAGCCAGCAGTTGTCGAGATTGGACTTGGAGAAGACCTCCACCACATACCCAATGAAGGGGTGTTCTCATGCCCCAATCCACAGCCGTCACATCAGCACCGTGCTCGATGAGGAAGACTGAGACGTCCATGTTTGCCACTTTACATGACCAATGTAGGGACGTCCTCCCGTAACCGTCAACAGACTGCACGTCAGCTCTGTGTTGTACTAAACATTTTACAACCTGTTAGGTAAAGTAAAATAATAGATTGCATGTGGTCCTAAATTTTTGGTACACGACAGAAATAAGTAGCGTCATCAGACAGAATTAGGATATTGTTTTAAATGTATATGTACGCGTTCATGACAACTATACGTATTAAGGATTTTGCTTGTCATCATTATATAAATTTGTTATAATTTTTTGTTGAGCAATTTGGAAGTTTGGATATTATAGACGTTGAGGCAGCACACTCCGATACAATATAGGACAAATTGTGCTCAATATCAGTAACTTTTAATAGTGAGCAGGAAGGTTACGACGTTTACCTGTCGAAATAACTGTGCATTGAGAAATTTAAAACAATATGATTAATTTGAAAGGTAGAGATGTATGGGTGGGATTATGTGTGTTTAAATTTAAGATGTTTGTTTAAAAGTAAAGATGTCCAACCTGGAGATGACCTTTGATACAAGCTCTGTGGAGCAGGTTCCATCCATATTCATCCACCACGTGAGCGTAAGCACCGTATTGAATAAGTAGTCGCACAATCTCAAGATGTCCTCCTTCCACCGCCCAATGCAGTGCAGTTCTGTGGAAAGCACACATCTGTTAGAAACTGGGATTATTAAAATTTGGGATATTTATTCAATGTGTTCATAATCTAGTATTTTTTCCCATAGGCTGTGACATGTTGCGTTTTTTTTTCAAAGCACATCAGTAAGATTTATTTTATTGCAATTTTAATTTATTTCTGTGTACCTGCCATCCTCAGATTTGACTGCTATGTCGGAGTGATGTTGAACGAGCAGTCTGGCTACATGAGTGTGTCCTCCTTCTGCCGCCCACATGAGGGGACTTTCACCCTCCCCGTCTTGCACACTGGTGTTAGCACCGTGGGACAGCAGTAATCTCGTCAACTCAACATTTCCAGCCTACATTCAAAAAGAGATGTGGGGTTACGTATGGTGTGAAACCATTTCAGTAACGAAAGGGTTTAGGTGCTTCAGCTTGGCTCACACCCTTGTCAACTTTCACTTGATACGGGGGGTGGACACCAGAAAGTGGAATTTCAAGGTTTATTCTCTGAATCACGCGTAGTGTAAATAAAGTTGTAAATTTAACAAATGGTCGTGAACATAATTTCAAGAATAGTAAAAGGATACGAGCCAAGAAACATAAAAAATCTTCTCATGAAATAACTGAAAGTTGACTCCATGTTTGAATTATGAATTTGAAGTTGAATTGGTACACTTCCTGGCGCATATTTTTCTTCCTTGTCCTTTTCTGTTTTCTTTGTTATTGTAGTATTGTGTGTTTGATACAAGAGTTTGCAGTGGACATCAGCTTCATTGTTCTAAGGCATGAACGGGTGTGGGTGTATCCGTGTGTTTATATTTCACATTGTCACGTTCTTGCAATTTATAAAGTCTGCTGTGAAGGACGTTCTTCTATTATTAGCAGGAAACCGAAAATTACGTTTTTTAAATATTATTTAAAAACTTTTGAGTTTCCTAATCTTTTATTCCAACGTCAAAGTCACTGATCGGGTGTCAGAAGGACTTGATACTGATTTAGCTGGGTTTTTTCCACACTCTCTTGAAGGGGCTTGCTGGCCACATGTATTTCTTTATAAATATTCTCTAAGCGGATTGTTACAATAAAGACTTGGAACTCACAGCAGCAACCGCCGCATCTAAAATGTAATAGTACGTACAAATATTAACAATCATATAGTACAGACCTCACAGGCCCAGTGCAAAGGTGTTCGTCCACACACATCAGAAACTGTGACATTTGCGTTATGTTCAACCAACAGTCTGGCAACCTCAACCTGCGCCTTCTCGCAGGCTCTGTGCAGCGCAGTTCTTTGGTACCTGTCAATGGCGTTTATATCCACACCACATCTGTACCCGACGAAGCCTGGCATGGATGTACTGCCACATGATAGTCGGCGAAACCGTTCCCGTAATGGCGAAGACGGTGGTCTGTGTGCGAGCAGAGCCCTTACTACAGCTACCTTTCCAGCCTCGCAAGCAAGGTGCAACACAGTTTCTCCTTGACGATTTATAGTATTCAGGTTAGCACCATTTTCTATCAACAGAGTGGTGACTTGAGCTTTATCATAGAAATTATGAAGAATATTCTTGTGCATTTTTGCACCTTTCTTAATGAGATATTGTGCAACGTGGACATGGCCGTTTAAGCAGGCACTAGTTAAAGGGGAGTGATAATAAATGTTTTCAAAGTTGATTTTAGCACCACTTTTGACGAGATGTTGTACAATCGGCAGGTATCCTCGTTTAGCTGCTATTTGGAGGGCTGTATATTGGTATTTCGTCTTCGTATGAATGTTTGCACCCTCTCCGGTGAGATAGCGAACTACATCCAGATTGTCATTGGTAGTGCAGGCCAGATAGAGAGGTGTTTTCTGTTCACAGTCGATTGCATTTATGTGAGCACCGTTCTTTCTAAGGTACCGCACACAATCCAGGTGGCCTCCAAAACAAGCCCAATGCATAGGCGTTCTGGCCACGCCATCTGGAATGCGAATATCGGCACCGCATTCAATCAGATACTGCAGCACTTCCAGATGACCCTCTTCACAGGCCCAGTGCATGGCGGTCCGTCCGTAGGTGTCGCGAGCATCAAGATCTGAACCGTTCTGCTCCACCAGGGCACGCAGTTGTTCCAAGTCGCCCTCACGACAGGCTGTGTGTATTGGGTGTGACCGCCTCTGCGGACTTGACCTACTGACTTCGGATATTTTCGAAGTGGATTCACCATCCGTCGTCACTTGAGATGCACAAGCCATTCTGTGACAAAATTTAAAGAATTTATATTTTTGCATGCAAATGTGCCCTCAGAAATAATGTTGTTGTTTTGGACATGGTCCTGAATATAGACAAGTTCTGTCGTAATCTTTAATCTTGCACTGTAAAAGGAACTATTTTCTGAGTGGCTTACTATTTTATGTGATTTGTTTTGACAAAAAAAACCAAAACAACTAAGAATATGTGAACATGCGGTTTTCTAAAAATAAATGCAGGTCAGCATTAACGTCTCTCTCATCTGAACATTTACATCTTGAAGCGTTTTACTTAGAATTGCAACTTAAGCAACGATCCTAGAATCGATAACGATGAAAATGCAGTGAAAACTATACCTGTGAATGTGCAGGTCAGCCCGGACCTCTGGAGCAAAAAACAAGGAAAAGCAAAATGCATTTGCTTTTTTCAAGCCATGATTGCCTTGTGTTACATTGTGCTACTCATCACCGTTCACCTTTCTGAAGCAGGCAAGATTCAATAATGCGTGGGTGTCAGTGACGGCGGGGCCTGCTTCTTACTCCAATACAGCTACCTTGTTATCCATATGTGCATCCCATTTACTATATTGCTCCATTAACATAATCAATCTGAAATCACAGATCTCTTGAAATGTGCAGATTATCACCCCAATTTTTTTCCTTCTCAGTCAGGCTTGGTCAGAGACTTGTCTTTTAGCATTGTAGTTGCAACTATCTCCAGAACGTGTGTGTGTGCAATAGTAAGTTGCGGTCGCTGAGCTCAAACCAGTGGCTACTGCGGCATTGTGGTTAGCCCTGCGCTTACGTCCATATATGGTGTTTAGTTGAAGTATTTCATTCATAATCTCTTGGAAAACGGAATCTTTTATTGGTGAAATGGCGAGTAGAGATTTATGATAATGAATGAAATCTAAGAAAATGCCTATATAAGGTAGTGACAAAGCCTGGACTAGACTTAAATCCTTCGTTTGAAATGTGAATGGTCTAAATACAGAGCGTATCAGATATATGACTTTACTGAATGAATGAATATATTGATTTGTTTCTGCTGCCTGTCCAATGCTGGAACAGCTGCAATTTTCTGCAGGGACCTGCATGTAATTAACTAAGTGTCCCAGCTTCACTTTTAAGTTGTTGCACAGTCGTAAAGGATTTGTCAACGATCAGGCTGGTATGGGATAAAAACGTATACCGTTACATGATTTTTCACAAATAGTAACTCAAATTTCGTAAATTTGGGCAAGATAGCTTTAGTTTATTTCAAATCCGCACAAAGTACACAATATTTTGGAGTCAAAATTACAATAGGATGTCGAATTGGAAATAATGGCTGGCAACTCTTGACAAATATTGATAAGTTGATACACAGATTACAACATCGCTTTTATTTTAAGCGCGAAGAAAAAACAACAGCAGAAGTATATTGATTTACGTACTATGATTATACAGATCAGATTTTTACGTTGTTAAAAATAAATGCTTTTGAAGTAAATGCAATTTTTGTGAGCCATTTAGATCTTCATATGACACTGATAAATCTGTGCAGAAACAGTAGTTATTTCGTGAATAGTTATTTTAAAATATGCGAAATATCAGCTACCATTGAATACAAGATAGCCTCCCATTGACATTACGAGGCAATACGGACCACGGCCACCCGTCCTCGCTGATCATGCTAGACCAGACCTAGCCTGAGGGGGATGGGGGCCTCCTCTGATTGGTCCTTCCACGGGTCCTTCCAGGAAGTTGGGGGGGGGGTAGGATAGCCTATCCACCTAAATGGGGGTGGGGAAGGGTATCACCTACCTACCTGGCTGGGGGAAGGGCAGGGTGGGCCAGGGTCACTACCCACCTGATGGGGGGGGGGAGCAAGGTGGGAGAGGGGTAGGGTCACCTACCTACCTGGCCAGGGGGGATGGACATGCACCTGTGAAAACGTTACCTTCCCTCGTACTACGTGGTATGTAAAAATATTATATCACACAATTAACATTGATAAATAAAGATAAGAATTACATATCAGTTGAAAATATGAATGTGCATTGTTACATCAATCAACGATGATGATTTCTACAGCGCATGATGTTGACGTTATGGCGTAGTCAAATGAGAACACTGTACTTACAAAGTCGCTTCTGATTCATACGACAATGTAAACAAATAAGGTAATTCTGAAGCCGAGCCGGAGTGGCCGAGTGGTATACAGCGCTGTGCGCGCGGCTTAGATGGTCATGGGTTCAAGCCTGGCCGGACCACCACCAATACTTGCAGACAGGTCAGCCGGTAAGTGGATGGAAAAGGCTTGGCTGCAATGCTGACCTCTATACAGTCAGCATGTGTCACACCAGAGGTGAATCTGGGGATCACAGAGGGGAGAAAGCATGCAAAAAGAGGATCCACCCTGGTTTTGAAACCCAGGGCAGACATCACTAGAAGTCCAAAACAGGGGTATCAGTGGCCCCACAAAAAGGACTTATGTCCTCAAAAAAAATTTAAAAGCAAAAAAAAAATCTGAAGCAAATAATTTTTTAACACCTCGGTAAAATAGGACATCGCAACAGTTTACTTTAGTCCATACTCAAACGAATAACAAAATAACAGAATGTTGCAAGCCTTTTGTTTTGATCGTTTTTTGCCCAACATGTACGACAACAAGCATCTAATTATAATTTTGTATTTTTTACCGGTGATATGCACAAAGGAAAGGAGAAACCAAATTTTTATATTGATGGGAACCGTTAATGTTGGAATTAATGGAGGAATCATTAAAGTATTTGGTATGAACATTTCAAAATTGTTGTGAGCGTACTATGGTTAAGACATCGAAATTTCACATCTATCATTATCATACATGTACAACCATAACATTTCTATTAAATTGCAAATTTAGAATGCGTGATTGTTCTCAAACAAACATAGAATTTGAATTAATTTTTAAAGTTTCATATGTTATGAAACTGAAAACTTTTCAGATTACACTTTGTTTTGGAAGATAATTATCATTAAAATAATGATTACTTTCCAATTTTTCCCCCAAAAAATCTTTAATATCATATAGTGTGTCAAATACTTTCTGTTATTACAATTTTCAACAGTTTTGTCAGGTTTGAAACTTTAAATTAATTCAAATTTTATCTTTCCTTTTTATTTAAGGGGAAAAGGTAGAAGGGCAGATGGTGGTCATGTTTTGAGGGCTAAAGTGTTAAGGAGAGTAGAGAATTGATAAGGCCCTCAGCCCCTAAATCTTGGCATGTTTGGTACTGGTAAAAATGGACAAGTGTCAAGATATAAACGGGTTTGGAAGGGGGGACTGTTTGACCACGTTACACCAGTGTTCGCACAGTTTGTGCAACAGTTGTTAGGAGAGTCGCAAATTCGGAATATTGTGTGAGAAACGTTTAGAGGTGTTATTTGGTTTAGCTTACTTTTAGTTTTACCGATCTGTTTCTCAGAAACACTCGATCCGCCAGCAGGTCATCTTCACTCAGAAGCTCGGAAAACATAAGGTAATTCTTCAACCTTTTTGGTAATTTTCTGGTTTTGAGATCTTTTAATTTCGTACACTTACTGAGGTTTGCAACTGGAGAGGTATCTTTATTGTAAACTGGGATGGTCAGTTGATCCAGTTTCTGTGAGACATGTCGACCAAGGTGATGTCTCAGAATAAACCTACAGAGCTCACTCAGCGTCCAGACGCCTTCCAGAATGCCACTGACCTGCTTCATCAACAGCCCCCACTTCTGGTCATGATCAAACCTTTCAGGGTGGTTAATCTGGACATACATAACTTGATTGTAAACACCAGGTATTTCGTAACCAAACTTGTACATCATGAGCAGTTTGACTGGATCAACATTGACGACGTTTAGGATGTTGCTGAGGAGGAGGTCCTCCTTACAAAGCGGCACTTGCACAACATGTGCAGGTTTGGGGAGCGGCCATATTGCCTTCTCATTGAGTAGAGTGTAAAGGATCTTTCTATTAACGGGCCACTTCATTTTGAGAATATCCTTGAGGAGAGTTCTGTCACACCCTCTGTTGAGGAATAAGTAACCGCCAGATGCTATCAAAGAACTAACTAATTGGAATTCCAAAGTCTTGCATGGAAGATCGCGACTCAGTGAGCATGCGAGATGGAGAGGCGACATTGCGTACTCGTCGGTCAGCAACGCATCAGCGCCATTTTCTAGCAGCATTATGGCTGTGCCTGTGTGACCCGCTTCACAGGCCAGATGTAGCGCATTTCGCCAGGAACGGTCCGTTGCGTGAATGTTGGCGTTCGACGCGACCAGCATCCGAGCCACTTCAAGATACCCCTTCTCACATGCCAGATGAAGAGCCGTTCGTTTCTGTCTGTCTGTGATGTTGACGCTTATGTCAAACTCGGTAAAGAACCTTACGTGCCTGCTGCCTTGTCTAGTAATGTATCCTCGCAATTTCTGCCTGAAGGGCAAATTTGTAAAGTTAATTTGATTAAGAATCAGTTTGACTAATTCCACATTTCCTTCTTTGCTGGCATTGTGCAAGATATTATGACCATCTTTGTCAATGCAGTTGATATTCGCGCCGTATTTGAAAAGAAGTGAACTGATATCCTGGTCAGCGCAATACCGATGCAGTACAGCGGCAGGCAGCATTGCCCCCTTCTGCAGGAGAAACTCTACCACTTCCACATGGTGCTTGTTACAGGCGCGTAGTATGGGACATTGCTTGTCAGCATCTACCGTGTTGATCTTTGCGCCTCTCCGCACGAGTAGTTTAACTGTGTTTAGATCACCTTCCTCGCATGCGTGATTCAGAGCCGTTCTCCAGAAGACATTCCTCTCATCAATGTGAACCCCTTTCTTAATCAAGTACTTTGCTACTTTGTAGTTCCGTCCTCGACAAGCCGCGTGTAGGCTGGTCTCGTGGATCTCACTGAGCTGAGCGACATTGGCCCCATGATGTATTAGTGTCTTTACGCACTGTAGGCAACCATTATAACTTGCTTTGTGCAATGGCGTTTCCATAAACTTATCTGTGGCGTTAACAGTAGCTTTGTTGTCTATCAGACATTGAAGGATATTCGTGTTGTGCTTCTGGCTGCTGTGATCACACGTTATGTGCAGGGGAGTGTTGATGTCGTCGTCATGACTGTTGATCATGGCACCTTGTGTAATCAGGTCTTTTATCTTGCTCAGTTGATCTTCTCGACAAGCTTGATGCAGGGGATATTTTTCCTCCTTCACCTCCGGAAACACGAACTGTATTATCCCCTGGACCGAAGGGCTCTTCGACGGACACAGCAGAACATTCGGAGAATGTACGGCGAACATGAGGCTGGTTTTCTTTCCCCTGTTGAGAAAGATAGTTCAAGCAGCAGATAAATCAATTCAGTTGGCCTCGAATTAGTTCGTTAACATATGAAACCTAATAGTTGAGACTACGAAAGTCCAACTTCATTGCGATGTTGCAACAGATACGGAGGTAAATGTTCCTTGTAAGCGGTGCGCAACATGTGTCACATACAGATGGGATGCTTCTTGCCTTTACACTGTCGTTTGATAATAACAGCATCCTAAATATAACTCTCTATACGTACGATTTAGCTGCTTTATGTTGCCATAATACATGTAGAATAAATTATCTGAACGGGTAAACAACTATTTAGGTAAATACTTGGTGATTTGCTCGGATCCGGTGTTTCATTGGTGGGTATTATTAATGAAAAATAAAATACTGGGAGGAAGAATATTTTTCTTCAGTTCTTTAAAGGATTTGCAATTATATTTAAAGAAATTACCTGGGAGCTGGATATTATTAATAGACTTAAGTTCTTTTACCAATGACCTCAAATGTAACGGACACGTCAGCAAATGAAACTATTCTACCTGAATTTTCGAAAATGTATTTTATAATCTACCTTTATTGATAAGATCCAGAATTGAAAATGTCAAAATAGTCTCCGTTGCTTCAGCATGCATGCTGCAAGACTTCCGGCATACAAAAGGGTGTTGCTGCACTAGTCTGGCAGTCAAGGCCAGATTTTTTAGTTCGAAGAATTTTCTAGGTACTTGTCTTGAAGCTCGTTTCTGGATAAACATATGTTATTATTAGACAAAAGTATCGTATTCAATATGTATTGAGTAGTAACCCACCTTACGGTGTCGTGCAAAGAAGTGTCCTGATCTGATCTTCACTCTAATTTTTGTGTACTCACACCCGTATTCTTTCTCTTTTTCAGTTCAAAGCTTTCTTCTCAGACAATAAACTATCTCCTGTGCGACGTTAAATGGCCGGCGCATTATCTATGTTGACGTACCATATATGGTCATGTATAATTTTTTTCCAGGTATAACGCAGCGTGAAACACAAGACTTTGTTCATGATGGACTCATCTTTCTTTTCCAGAAATGTCCAGTTTTGTACATCCTGTTTATAATATTTTCCTTCTAAGAAGAGTGCGCAGTTCCCGAATGTTTTAAATGTATCATTCTCTAATTTCCATACGAATTAAAAACCACATCTTATGGAAGAAAATGTTTGTATTTTGCTGACCGAAATTGCAAAATTACTTCCAAATGTTTGTTGATGTTTCCTTTATTTTTTCACGTTCAATAAAATATCTGTTTAGTAAAAAAGGAAAGAAATATCTGAAATTATTTGACGTCTAATTTTACTGCTTCCTGTCTTTTGATTGTTCTTTGAAATGTTTTGAGACGGGTTTTAAGAAAATATTTACGTCACAAAAATGACAATTTTGTAGTTGTCTTCCGCATTTGAAAGGGAAATGAAAGAGTACGTAAAGGGGAAGATGTGAAAATAGTAACATGAAAAATAAAAAATCTGAAATGTTTGCTGTATCAGAAGTATTAGCAGAGAGTGATGCTCGGAAAGTACGCTAATATTCTTTACTTCGTTAATTGCAGTTGGACTGTGATTTGGAATTTTGAGTTTGCTTAAAATTGTTTGTAGTGATGTCTTGCAGTTTTCCCAGCTTTTCCGTCATTGAGTAACACAAGGACCTTTAACATAATAAAATTAGTGAAAGGTAGAAATCATCCAAAACCCGCATGAATTTATGTACATGAAAAGCAACAAGACTGCCTTTCAGTTCACGGCGTTCCGTCTGCGTAACATAGATCACAGAAACATTTACAATAGACAGAAAATTGATAGCCTTTGATTTGACCTTGATACTCTGTGACCTTTGATCTTGGCCTTTAAATGGCCTGACTTTTTAAGCAAGTTTTAGTGAAATACAAGCACAGAGAGGTAAAGGTTAGGTAAATATGTCATTTTAAAATTTGACCTTGACCTAACTACCTTGATACTCAAACTTGACCTTGATATCAAGATGTATCTGTGTACTCAAAATGAAATTCCTAGCCATAGCAGTTCAAAAGTTATATCCTGAACAGACACACACACAGACAGACAGACCTTACTGAAATTATTACCTATCACATACACGGATGGTGATAATAGTTTATCTTATTTAATTTCTCAACTTTACAGTGATCCCTGTGGATCCTTTTATTTTTGCAGTTTAATTAGTAACTTCGCAACCTGCGTAGTTTTCGTTCACAGCTTTTGTGTCGGTGGTTCCACTCGAGCTTCCAAACATGGTTATGCATATAAGCAGGTACCGGTACTTAGGAGGAAAGTGGCGAAACCTTGTTGCACCTGTAGTTTCTTATGACACTCATCACTTTTGAAAAAGACTTAACGGGGTTTTTTTTCGCTATAAAATGTTTGCATTCTAGCTGACAGTAAAGGAGAAGTTATGTTAGAAATGGGTTCACTGAAGTGAGGTTCAGCACGTTGAAATCTGTATTGTTAAGGGAAAAGAGATAACTAAAGTGTACTGGGGCACTTCCAGCGCGTTTCACAAAACCTTCAGTATTTCATCATGCTGAGCAAATTTTTCAGCCAAAAAAAAAGAAGAACTTTGGTCAATGGCCTTACACTTTTGAGGGAACAGTAATCGGGAATGTTTCTGAAGTCGATAGCTTCAATGAAAGCGCTGACTTATCTGAATTCTGTTTTTGTTCTTTTTAGTAAGAAGAGATGGCCGCAAAAAAACGAAAAAAAGCGGTATAATTAATACGAACGCCATGAGATTGTTCAGACAAGAAAAACAATTACCTCCAACAAGAAAGTCCTCCTCCCCTGTCCTGAGCTGGCCATGGGGGGTACCCCCTGCCCCCTGTGGCCAGGTCAGGATGGGGTGGGACTGCACTGGGGTATCCCCACCTCCCGTCCTGACCTGACCATTTGGGGCGGGAGGGGGTACCCACTGGTAACCCCCCCGGGCCCCCTCCAGAAAGGACATGGGACCAGTGGAAGTATTATGGGATGGAGATGGTGTGACCCCCGCCCTGGAAAGGACATGAGACCAGTGGAAGTATTATGGGATGGAGGTGGGATAACCCCCCCCCCCAGTGGATAAACAGACTGATGCCTGTGAAAACATTACCTTCCCATCGTCCTCCATATGTGGGCGGTAAATATATGAACGAAAAGCAGAGGCCGTATAATTTGTAAGGGAGTGTATATTTAATACGATGGGCAGTCAAATAATTTGAGTGCGAGGACTTGTTCATACTGAGCGAAAAAGAATGCGAATTCAAAGTTATATTGCTTATGTGGAGCGTTCACTGATGGTGATTTCATGTGGAATACTGGCCAAGATCATAGAAGATTTTTCTTTGTGCCCTCTTCCTTCGAGTCAGTATCTGTGCCATTGTCAGGGCAAGGTGAAAAAAAATTACGATTTACTCAAAGTAAAGTAAGTAAAACAGGAATCTATTGGTCATTGCAGTTGGGCGATAGTTAGTGGCCCCAGTATGACAGAGAGGGTGACTGTAAAACTGAACATCTGATTGTTTTATTTGTAATCCTTTTGTTATCAATAGGTTTACAGAATAATAGTAGACAGTTATCACATCTTATGCCAATGAAACATGACAACATATATTTTAGTAGCTTGAGCCTACACACATTTCTACAAGTCTAAGTACTGATACACTTGTGTATCTAAAATATTTGAAATAATAGGATAAATTCTCCGACACTTTAAAAATATCTTCGTTGATCTGCGCAAGGTACATTGACTCACCTTTGCGTGTATATCACGCCAAAGTAACGAAATTTAATTCTTGAATGATTGAAGTTAACGTTATAATTGTACTCGTAAACCTAAGTTAGTTTATCGCAGTGGGAAATCTGAACAGGAACTGGGCTCATTAAGATTGTCTTCATCCAACTCGGAAAACATAAGAAAATCTTTCAGTTTATTTGGTAACGGAAAGTAAGTGTATTCGTCCATTCTGATGAACCGAACAAAATTCTCTGGGTTCGGTAAGATAAGACCGTCGATTTTATGTCGTATTCCAATACCAAGGTGACTGCGTATCGAAAAGCGACAGATTTCGCCAAGTCGTTGAATCTTGTTGTCTGTGGCGGTGATATGTTCTAGTACACCAGTCCACTTCTCGTCCTTGATGCCTTTCCGTTTATGAGCATCCAGAGCTTGACCGTAAATGGCCGGAATATGGTAGCCTAGTGTGTAAAGCATACGCAGTCTGTCTGGGTCAATTACATCAAGAATATTGTTCTCGAATACATCAGTACATCTGTACACGCGGAAATTACAACCTGGCTGGGGGTGTGGCAAGAGTGCATTCTCCTGAAGAATGTTGTACAACATAATCTTGTTCACTTGAGGCTCCTTCTTAAGCATATCCAGTATTAGTGATCGGTCACACACTCGCTCCAGAGACAAAAATGCTCCGGATTTGATCAGAAATGACATTAAATCCAGATGGCCATTGGAACATGCCAGATGAAGTGGAGAAGCACCGTCCACATCGGTTAAGTTTACATCTGCACCTCTTCGAATGAGAAAACTGGCGACTTGAAGGCTAGATAAGGCCTGTGAAGAAGGGCCTACACACGCCCAATGAAGAGGACTTTTTTCCTGTGCGTCCAGAGCCTGGATGTCTGCGCCTGATGCAATGAGCAATCGTACGACCTCCGGGTGTGCGCCTTTACAAGCAAGATGTAATGCCGTCTTCTTGCTCTTGTTGACTGAGTGAATGT
Source organism: Haplosyllis leylae (assembly GCA_038406175.1). NCBI lineage: Eukaryota > Metazoa > Annelida > Polychaeta > Phyllodocida > Syllidae > Haplosyllis > Haplosyllis leylae. The sequence continues at coordinate 7,755 of JBCAUG010719200.1, read as the reverse complement.
CTGCAGTGTGGTTGGTACTCTGACCAGATGTACATGAGCGCAGTACGGATTTATTTTGTGGGTTAGAGACATGGTCCAATAAGGTACGTAAGACTTGAACGCAGCCTGCACTGGACGCTTTGTGAAGCACTGTTTCTTGAGTGTTGTCAACAGCATTGATATCCGCACCATTGCGAAGTAACAACTGTACGACGTTGTTGTATCCTCTCCAGGCAGCAAGGAGGAGAGGTGAATTTCCCCACAGGTTCACCAAGTTAACCTAAAAATTAAATATTCTGTTTGAAATCAGCTCGAGTACCGTTTTCCGTGGAAAGCGAGGAAATATCGCTTTGAAACACAATTTCACATTAGATAAAATACATCATTTCACAGATTTCAAACAAGGTTTCGTGAAATGAAACAACAAATTTTATTACCTGCGCACCGTGCTGTATGAGCATTTGTGCTATGTCAAAGTGTCCCCTGTTGCATGCTGGATGCATAGCCGTTCTGTGGTACATATCCTTGGCATGAATGTCAACGCCTTTTTCTATTAAAAATTCAGCTATCTGCGAAATGAAAAGAAAAAAGATATGGCACTGTAAAATGCATCTGTTTGAAACTGTGAACTATGGCCAAAACTCCTGACCAATTATTATTATGTCATATTTTACGTACGTTTTCGCGCTTTTTCCTACCTCAGTGTAACCTTTCTGACTGGCTAGATGGAGAGAAGTTTTTCCGTCGGAGTTTAGTGTCTTGACGCTCGCACCGTTTTTGACAAGAAACTGCACCATGTTGAGATGACCAGCTCTTGTAGCCCACTCCAATGGAGGCCTTCCACAGCCGTCTTGTAACTTTACATCAGCAGCATGTTCCACGAGAAAACTCACTACCTCCATGTGGCCCTTTTCACATGACCAGTGCAAAGGAGTTCTGCCGAACTCATCTCGTACGTTAATACCTGCGGTTTAGTCCACATTGAAAATGAATAACAATCAGCTACTGCTGGTTGAATTTCAACTACTTGAAATTAGATTTAGAAATCATTATCGCTATTCTAATTGCCGTAAAAATGAAATGGTGATGATAGGCACACATGCCAAAGAACAGCTTCCTCACATATCTATGTGAACGATGTTACCCTGGGGTGTAATTATTTTTGGCCCTGCAAGACCAGAATAAATTGCTTCAAATTTCATTTGCAATGTCAGAACTTGCCTGTTCCATTTTGGATGAGATGTTTGACGAGATCTATTCGACCCTCTTTACACGCACTGTGCAGGGAATTCCTTTCTTCTTTATCCTTTGCTCGCATTTTTCCAGCCATTTTCTTACCGCATCAGTAAGTTACCATGTAATCTGTGATGCATAAAGATAATAGCTATTCTAATGTACGATGCGTACGATATACCTTCATATAAAACTACATCCCGCAGCTCAAATACATGGATGGCTTTTGCACGAACAGAATGACAGAACGACACTATTGATTCTGTGAGTGTTATGTTAAAACATGCTGTCATATATCCAGGGTTCTGAAAATTCAGTTTTCACGTTACTGTGTGCAAAGCTACTTCATGTATTTTATTTGGTGTTTTCTTGATCTATGTACTCTCTACGAAGTCTGATATTCTGCACAAGAAGAATAAAAATAAATATAAAATAGAAATGTTAACTAGATGTCGGGAGAACCATGCCTGCAATCCTCATAAAATGATTTACATTACCACACCTTTGTGTTGCTAGTTATGTCATAGCTACATGGATACATAATACACTCGTCGTGTCCACGGTTATCCCTTTGTTAAGTACATTCCAGTATAATAAATGTACCTTTCTGCCAAATTCCTAACGAAGTAATTTGAAGAGTCTTACCTAATAGGGCTTACCAGCTAGAGCATTGCTTGCATGTACCAATACTTAAATTTGATGCACATTATTGATTGTATTCAGAAGCTGCAGCACCAAAGGGTAAAGAAGCTGCAAGAAGAGGCTTTTTACTGAATCTTCCTTAAATATATCGTTGTTTGCCGTATTCGGCTACCTCCTGTAATATTGCGCTTCATCACTGAGATGCTCCGAAATTTTTACCAAAGTGCACATTCCAACAAATGTATTTTTAACTGTAGGATTGACTGACAAAGCAGTCAAATATGTTGAATAATTTAGAAAAACAAATATACAAATATAACATTGAACTCGACGAAACCAACTGACCTGTGTATCTTGCCGCTAAACGTTAAAATGTGGGACTTCGCCAGTTTTGGACTCTGGATTACAATCAAAAGAACCCCCCCCCCCCCAAAAAAAGGTGACCTGTTGCAGCCCAGCCCAGTGCAGCCCATAATAACACCAGTTTAATATTTCTGCACATAAACTGCTCCCGATATTCTTTTTTTTAATTTTGTTTATATGTTTGAATTGAACAGCGAGATTCTATTTCAACTTATTTTCTACAGCCAAACAATAAAACCCCCAGCGGGTGTGTGTGGCTGTGTGTGAGCCCGAGATGCGTGTGATAGCTTATGCATCTGAATAAGCCCATGGCTTACTTCTTGTATGTTTTGGGCAATTTTCAGCGTGTTAAAAAAAAATCGAGGAGGATGACCCCCTTCCGACCAGAAGTAAAAACTTACATTTCAACTTTTAGATATTTTAAACAATTTTCAACTTGTTTCATTTTTCCCAACAAAAGTGGTCTTACTACATTGAATGGAGTTAAACGAACATAATGACAGGGCCGCCTGTTGAGATCCACATCTGGAACAGCACGTTATTTGTCTTCCATTTTCATTACAGGATGTCATGGAGCAAGTATTTTGTGAGATGGGTATAGGCAGTGTTACCAAATTACACGAGTTTTATCACACGCGAGTACTGAAGTACCACGAACACATGCTCGAAACCTGTCACGGTCTACTAGATGAGTACGAGAAAGCTAAAAATCCGGACTTGAGGGTGGCGGATGAAAAAACACTTAAGTTAGTAATGTGAATAGAATCATTTAAAAATAAAGAAACTGAACAATGTCAGCTATCATTAAACGCAAACATAAAACGTGAATAATTTTGCCAATGAACTATTTGCCACAGTATTTTGTATTATACATTTTCTTTATAAAAACATCAGTGACTATTTTTCTCCCTCTGTACGTCTTTGAAAATATTCACACGTAACGTTTGCGTCTGCATTTCAGGACTATGTAAATTTCCTATCTATTTCACACAAACACAAACGCTATGTGCACTTGCTGCCATAGACTCCACTCTTGAAAACGCAAACGCAGACTTACTTGTGAACAAGGCTTTGTGAGATCTAGGGATAATTGAAAATATATTCATTTGTTAATAGTTTGTTTTAAAATTTGGTTGTAGATTAAAAGAAGAATCTATGTCCGAAATTCATTTTCCGACATTGGATGACGTTGACGAAATGTTGGATGGAGATCATACGTTTCGTATGGAAGGTAAGAAATGACAATAGAACTTGGAACGTAAAGGAAATCATGTTGCAAAACAAGGGTATTTTTCCGTTGAAAGCACTCCATCCGTGTAACACATAAATCACAAACACAAAATAAACAGAATAGAGACAGAATAGTTGACAGTATTTTCCTAATCCACTTCCAGTGGAGCAGTTATTCTTTTGTACTCCTTTGGAATATCATTAGAGGATCCGAATGCGGTCATGCCCCCAGCCCAGCAGGAAAAAGTCACAGAAAGATGGCTAAGAAAAGCAACTGTAAATTAGGACTTTCTAAAATATTTCAAAGGAGTACAAAAGAACAATTGTCGCATTGTATACATATAAACATATGAATATTAATTATGTCTGATAACATTACAAGACTATAATGGTGCACCAAACACATTTAAACCTAGGCCCAGGCCGTTCAGAATAGAGGCTTGGTAATATTTAGAGTGAATTACCTTAAAAGTTAAATTATACAGCAGATAGGAAAATCGGTAGTACGTAGCAAATTTATACCACCAATTTTCCTTTTAGTGGTATAATTTACCTGAATTTACGGATGATATTAATAATCATGTATAACAAGAAAGTCCTCTTGTAGGAGGCGTACCGCCCGTGGCGTAGCCTGTCCGGGACAGGGGGCTGCCTGTCTTGTCGGGGGGTCTGGGGGTTACTCCCTGTCCTGTCTGGGTGATACCATCAGTCCTGTCCAGGGGGACTCCACTTCCCCCCCCCCCCCGGCTACAGACCTAACTGGAAGTACCCCCCTTCTACAAGCCTGACTGGGGAGTACCCCATGACTTCCCCTGGCTACAGGCCTGACTGGTGGTTACCCCTCCCCCTAGGAAAGGACTGGGGACCAGAGACTAGTGGGTACCACCCCTGTGAACAGACAACAAACTGAAAACATTACCTTCCCTCGTACTTCGTACGCGGGCGGTAATGAATCGTATAATCAAGCATTCTTGATATTCTTACAACTTCCTTACTTTTATTAACAGGAGGATTGGGACTTGACATAAATATGGTTCAAGAGGCAAGTAGCTCTGAAGATTCAGAACAAGTACAACAAAAGCAGGAACAGCCGGAACAAATCAAGTAGGTTTAGACTGTAATGGGGACATTTAGGGTTTGTCAGTGTGCAACATAAACCGACAGTAAAGCTAGATTTCTCGGTTGCCTTGCCTCAGTAAAGCCCGATAGTAATAAAGTTGCAACAGGAAGGATACAGTTCTGTTAATAGAAAAGTGAACATAAACCTCGCCTATCAACAAGGGACCTTCCCGTCTACCTCGGACAAAATGGCTCTGTGAGTTTAAACTGTCGATGGTCAACAAAAAAGTCATCGAAATGCGCACGTGGTTAAACTTATATCAAAGACCACGATCTGGCCATTTGTTCTCAAACTATTGTTATGGTTTAAAATTATATCAGTAGAAATTAATCTTGGCACAAAGTGTCTCAGACGATGCAAAATGTTACGGGAAAGATCATTTGAACATAGTGCAGTGGAGGATCCAGCATTTCCCAGAGGAGGTGGGCGCCAACCCCTGAGGGGAGCACCAACCTATTATTTGACCAATTTTTCCCGAAAACTGTGTGAAAATAAAGAAATTTTGCCCCCGCCCTACATCCGCCAATGTAGTGGCCCTTTTAAACACAAATGTAATACACAGAATTCATCACTGAAAAGGGTCAAAATCGAGTTGGATATTCTTTTGCAAAGGAAAATTCAAGTTCCACAGAGAAAACAAGGTAGCATAGACGCAATCACAAAGAAAAGGCTGCTAGATAAGGTTCAGAGTAGTTTGAACAAGACGGGGTAAGTGAATCAGTAGAGGGTTGCAGTGCTTTTAAGGTTGCAAATTATGTTATCATTGTATTGTTCACAATGATTACATAAGAGTAATATACAAATTTAGAAAATTCCCAAAACCAATTATGGATCTAATGACTAATGATTCTTGAAATCTACCCCATTCCCCTCACTCGATTCCATCTTCTCGGTACGTTTTGCAATTGCAAGATTTTATGGCATGGGTGTAATTTGTTAACATTTATCAGATAAAATGTGTGATAAAAATACACTACTAAAGTATATTCGCCTTGTTACCTTAAACTTAATAAATTTTGTTTGATCCTTGATTTTGCAAAGCCTATTTTTTTGCAAGTGTGTATTTGATATGTTCCTACTTTTAACTTGTTCACTGTACCTTTTTACATTCTGAATATAACTACTACATGAACGACGAAACATTAGTAACATAATTAATGCAGAACAAAACTATGTAAAATTACTCATTGATAATTTAGTTTCTGTTAATTTTCAATGGAGCTTATGGACTTTTCCAAGTCAGCATTCGCGGATAACTAATATTAATGATTTTCAGAGCTACAACTTCATCGGTTGAAACGTACGATCATCATGAAACGTCTAGTGGCGGTGAAATGCCCAACACACCAAACATGAGTAGTGATACTGGTGACAGTATCCAGGATCCCGCATCAGTTCCTCTCTCAGATATGGCCTCACCACCATCAATTGGTTTGAAGCTAGTTGGTCAGCCACCACTCAAGAAGTACGTACACACTGCCAAGAGCAGCATTCATCAAGACACGTGACAGAATATTTGTTGTGGACATATGAATCTAGTTAACTATTTCAACTCGTTCACCAGTGAAAAGATTTCCCACTCTTGTCACTGTTGGAAGCAATTATTTGAACAATTGCGGCAAAATGCTCGTGGTTATTACCTGACATTGCAAAATTGCCACATCTTTATATTGGTACTAATTGTGAAAAACCGTTATTTTTTCAGGTTAAAGAAATAGAAAATTGTCAAGTGTTAATATATTGGTAGGTAATCTGTTATGGATGCGTCAAGCGAAATGAAAATGTGGAAGGAAAAAATGCGTGTTGATAAGCGAACTGAAAACGTAGAAGGAAAGTGTTTTCAAAATGCTCAGTCGATGTTTCGATTTTAGAACGACATCTCGAGTTTATTGGTTACGTCATTTGCCATGTAGCAGTCGACCTCATTAAACTTTGGTTAATGTGCTAGTCATCACAAAAAATAGAATAAAAATAGTAAAACACAGACCGTGCTTCTCAGTCACTACACCGAATGAAATAATTCCAAAAAATTCACATTATTTGAAGCAAAAACTAGTTAAGAAATACCACACCACCTACAGACTTTTATTGTTTGTCCATTATACTTTGGTTTAAATTGAGCCAAGTGTCTCTTATTTTAGACATTTATGTGAATCCACATAATTTAACAATATGAGTTTATGGGTGGTATGAGATATGGTCTGGTAAACATTCATCAGTAAATAGGTTCCTATAGTTGATAATGATTTAGTGTTCTCATATCTATTTAAGTTAATGTATGATGGTGATGTTCTTGTATCTATTTAAGCCTTCTTAACTAGTTACCGCCCCGCACGTAGTACGAGGGGAAGGTAATGTTTTCACAGATGTGTGTCTGTCAAGAGGGGGAGGGGTACCTCAGCCTCAGGTCCTTTCTGGTGGGATACCCAAGCCTCTGGTCCCTGGTCCTTTCCTGGGGGTACCCAGTAATCCTCTCACTGGTCCTGTCCAAAGTCCTGTTCTGGGTCCTGGTGGTGGGGGTGGTACCCCAGCTATGACAGGATAAGGGGGTATCCCCCCTCCCCCTGCAGGACAGGGGGTACCCACTCCCCCCTGGACAGGAGAGAGAGTGATGCTACGCCTGATATTCAGCCCAGTAAAAATGGGTTGTGTGCATTCCTATGGTGCTGTTCACACATGATGAAATTACTAAATGTGAACATCCTCATTTGTTGGCATGCGACCCATTTTGAATATCAGGCTGAATTTCGTTACGTGTGAACAAAGCTTTACAGATGAAATTATCTGTAGCTGTTGGCGAGGTCACACAATGTAGTTGTATGTTCAGCTAAGAAAAACCTTATCAACAGAATGCGAAATCTGGTTATTTATTGTAATAAAAATGTATTTAAAAATAGAAAATAATAAAATCGAAAGACGTCTTTCAGTGCATTTTCGTTTTCAAGTGCGATTAACACAGAGTGGGCCAGTGGCGGTTCCAAGATTTCGGAGACGCAAGGCACTTCTTTTGACTTATTTTCTTTGGAAACAGTCACAAAAAGAATGAAATTTTGTCCCAAATTGGGTCAAGACGTCAGTGTCAACTGCAGCGAACTAATAAATATTGCTGAGGATATTTTTCTTTGCGCTATTGATTTATTGTGTGGGACTACGTTTACAGCCACACAGGAAAGAGATCGGATCAACAT
>JBCAUG010719189.1:0-12690 GCA_038406175.1 Haplosyllis leylae | reverse complement strand
AGTTGATTAAAATGCTGTTTTTTGGTAAGAACTTCAAAAATGTTCTTATAACCCAAATCACGGATAACGTAAGTGTGCGCATGCGTGAACGGATAACACGGAAGGTGCCAAAATGTGTAGCGGATAACGCAAGAAATAAACTCTAGGCGTCACTCTAAACTCTAGACGGCGACTCGTCAGTTTGTTATACACCATAATTTCGGGAAAACTCGATTGCGTGAATTCGTTACTAACGCATTTGACACTTTCTGACTACAATTGGTTGCGTTTCTATTTCGAGTCCGTTTAAATTCACTGACCCTGGAATCACTGACAAAGGATCGACTTTTGTATTCCATGTGAATAACCCAAAAAAGAGAAACAAATAAAAACGCTACAGTACATTTAGGAGAGTCTTTTTCATGCATAACTCATGCAACATCTTTGTAATTAAAGATAAAAGAAAACCAACATGGATGGTAAGCGATTAAGCATTTTCCATCGTGTTTTCACACCTTATGTTGTGTGACTTGTTTCTGCAGTTTTCATTTTCGACGGGATTAAATTACAGAAGCTAATTACAGTATCTTGGTGAACTAAATTTTGTCATCTCATTAAAGCGGTGTCATGTTTCATTTGTTCCGCTGGGTTACGCTTCCTGACGCTGGGCCAATCACCTGATCCGACACTGAACTCTATATTCCTTGAAATCATAACAATTCATGAGACAATAGAGAGTATTTGGCAACGACAATGTACCAAAACAACGAGTAACGAGAGGAATTAGATCAGACGAAGTGTGTTATTACCGCCTGCATTCCGAAGGAATGGGGAAGGTGATGTTTTTACAGGGGTCTGTCCATTGACACAAGGGGTACCCCAGTCACCAGTTCTGCCCCTGGTCTCTATATCCCAAGTCCTTTCCAGAGGGGTACCCTAGTCCCAGCTTGTGGGGGGGGGGGGAGTACCCCAGTCCCAGGTAGGGTGGTACCCCAGTGCCAGGTAGAGTGGTACCCCAGTGCCAGGTGGGGGTACCTCAGTGCGAGGGGTACCCCAGTGCCAGGTGAGGGTACCCCAATTGGGCCTGGGGTACCCTCCCCAGGTGAGATTGCAGTACTCCCCACCTGGGATTGTGGTACCCCCCCACCCCACCCAGCTGGGACTGCGGTATCCCCCAACTGGGATTGTGGTACCCCCTCACTGGAATTGGAGTACCCCCGCCCCGGAACAGTGCAGAAGAGCAAGCACTTGCTACGCAGCGGACGGTACGCCTCTTCCGGTCATGTAGGAGGACTTTCTTGTTTATAAATAAATAAACGCTTTTGGTGAGCTATTAGTCATATCAGGGGGTCACTGGTATCCTGTTTTGATTCCCTACCGGGATGGATCCCTCACTTCTGTCGTTCATTGCCTGCGTGTGATAGATTCTTCAGATTCAACTCTAGTACAAGACCTGTCACCCTCTTCGCAGCTATCATGGCAGCCAAGACCCTTTAGCTACTTACATTTCCAGGCAACGGTGACAATGACAGTCGAACTAAAATGGCGAAATATTTTTCGGTTTGGTGTTTTATTTGTTTACTAACCTTTACAACTTCGAAGCAACGCCTAAACAGGACAACTATGCCACATTACAGGACAATGAACTCAGCTTGTATTTCCTCAAAGGAAGCAGACGAAGTGATGTAAGGACAGTCCACGGGGTTCTGATCCAGACTCACTGGGTTGAGCTTACACTTTTAACAAGAACTGTCAAATTTATCATGGAGTTAAGCGAAAGTGAAACTTGTTGGCAACAATTGGAAACAAGTAAAGAGAATTACATTTGTTTTACTCTGTCACTGGACACACGCATCATAAACAAGTGACTTCCGTAAATAGAAGCAACCAATCATCATTAAATACAGTAAGCAAATATATTTCAAAATGCTGCGTCATGGTGTATGAACTTCAGTTGTATTGATCTCGGAACAAATGAGTCAATGTAAAGAACAGAAGACCATATACTGTCACTTACTGTCTCAGTTCGACCTAAATGGTAGCTGGGAATCTATCATTCGTGTTTTTCAATAATTCTACAAGTTGTCAGATCTAACAGATCTGGTATTTTTCTGTTTCAGTTTAAGTTTCATTTTCTCGTACAAATCTTGACATGTCAGTTCTTTTTACACATATTATTGATTAGAAGATTGAATAGCATGTACCATCAAATTCATCAGTGACTGTAACAAATCTAAGATAGAAAAACAAGGTAAGAAGTAATTGCCGAATCTGTCAACTTTGTGCTCTGGTAATTGTGGAAAACTCGATTATGAGAACCCTCCGACTTTTTCGTTAATAACCACAACACAAAATTGACAGACAGACAAAGTTGATTGTATATTTTTCCAAAAAGGAAAATGTATAATTTTTCCCAAATTAAAGCACAAAGTATGTCAGATATGTGAACATTGTCAATATTGTGTACTTGCAAAAACCTCGCTCGTTGCATTTCTTTATCGCACAAATGGCTACATTAGCGCCAAAGCAAACGTTGTCGGTAAAAGTACATCTCCTGCACTCTCCCTGTAACATATGTGGTTGGTGCTGAATATCACATGGAGATTAGAATTATCAGAGCATAATTGAAAATCGATAATTTCAAAACGATATTTGTTAAGAAAATCTAGACTTTCTGGCAGTGAACATTTTCAACAACTCAGCTTTATATTTGCACATTGTTCTCTTTAAAAAAACATGTATTTGAAATATTAAGCTTATGAAAATTACTAATCCTACAAACGACTAGTAAAGTTATATGTGGACAAAGCAGCCTCAAATGAAGAACCAAACTAAAATATATTCGAGTTTTTCACGATAAGATCAAGATATGCTTTAACGATTTTTCAAAATGTGAAATGGTGCATGAAACAATCCCTTTAAACAGTTTAAGGTCTGCCAAGTAGCACATGCCTATTTGGATAAGCATTCAACCTTAGATTCAGTGCTGTGAGTTCAATTCCCAATGGAGGCAACTTTTTGCTGAGATTTGTTAAACCTCTTGATGTCAATTCAGGGTTAAAATGTAAATGTGGCATTAGAGAATGTGACTGACCGCCATGCCGGCTGTCAAGAGGTCGCCGGGTGTCACACCAGAGGTGAATCTGGGGAATCCATCGTGCGCAGGTGAGGGATCCACCCTGGCTTTGAAACCCAGGACAGATGTCACCAGAAGTCCAAAACAGGGGTATCAATGGCCCCACAAAAAGAACATGTAAATGTAATCTTATCGTGAAAAACTCGATTATGTTTTCCGTGGACTGGGCACAATTCAGCTGCCGGCAGACCACTATCCAAAAATCAGACCATTTATGTAACAGAACACAGGGGGATAAAATTCGGAAAGATAAGTTAACCTGAGCAAATTTAAAACAGTGTATCCACCCAATATGGCATACTTTTTGTTGATGTTGCAAAGGATCAAATGAGAAAGATAGAAAAACTGTTGCTGCACTAAACACTTGTACAATTGGGTTTTGGACAACAGACAAATCTTAAGATCTGACAGAAATAAAATGCAGTTTTTATGAATTATCACAATTTAAATGTGACAGATAAATATTATTTAAGACCCTTATTATAATGTGTATACAGCATTAAATAATTTACAATACCAAGGAGTACAAATCCAGAAATCCAGCAGAAATATTAGATCTATGTTAAAAACTACGTAATCGAGTTTTCCCGTAATACACAAAGTTGACAACGTCGGCATTTTTGGATAACTTCTAATAAAAATAAAATGGAAATAGTTTAATACAAATAATAACTGATCAAGGTACATTACAATAAAATAGATGTGACTGACAACTGTGTGTAATATATTTTTAAATTTAGGCCTTACAAAAATGCCAGCATTGCCAACTTTGTGTTTTACGGGAAAACTCGAATAAACAACACGCGAAGAATTAATCAAAAAATGACAAGATAGTCCTTCCAGTCAATTAATAATTGGCAGACAACTGTTACATTCTTGGCTTATTGTCTTTCGGGTAAACTTTACATTTGTCAGCACACTCTGAAAAGGTGCCTCATGCGGACGTAAATACTAGGAAACACAATACTACAACCTGTGATCACGGTGAATTATCCTTTTCCTTTCGTATACATACCACCTCTGTATGCTTTAAGAAGATGGTGCCTTTGCAAGGTAAACAAATACGTTGGGTCCAACAGAAATGACGAATTAAAGACACCTTTCTTTGCATGACCTTATGGCCACAACAGCTGAATTTTCACATAAGATGATGCTCGTCACCCAGACTTCGGGGTTTATTTTTGAGTACTTTTTCTGTCAAAAGCATTTGAAGGAGAACAAAAAATGCTCTTTATTGTTCGGTAAGCTCTGTGTATGCTCTTTCCTTCATCTTTAATTTTCTAACAAAGATTTATCTTTGTCACAACGTTTTTCTTTGTGACCCATTAACACATGTTTGCAGCTGCTCCCAGCACCTCAAGGACACTTACGTACCCCGCGGCTTTTACAACATTACCGTTTCTATGTTTGGGACATGACTGTAAACAATGACATATAACGTCGCTTAAATAAATTTCCCAATGCGTTTGTAGAGCAATGGCAATGCCAAGAGATTGAAGGAAATTACATTGTAACATTGACGGATAGAATGAAGCTCTGATTCTGCATACTCACACGTGTTTTCACAAATGATCAGACATATGTATTTTTAACTGAATTTTGCTTCACACACTACTTCATATCTTGGATTTGTATAATTTCTAGATTCTATAGAGCACGACTTTAGAAGAGTCTTACAATCTGAGACTCGCAAGGCATGACAAATTGTTGTGAGTTCAAGTCTCACTGGAGCAACTAAATTTTTTGCTGAACATTTTAAAACCCCTCGATGTCAATCCTGCACAAAAATGCTAAGTGTCAGATTTGGGTTCTTTACGAAAACCTCGAATTGAAAATTTTGATACGGAAGGTAATCATGTAGCAGAGAGAAGCTTGTTCAACTCCTCGTCATTACTTGAAAGTTTGTGGATAGACAAAAATTGATTGTAGAAACTGAATAATGCATGATTTTTAATCCTGTGCCAGTAATTCTGAACAAAAAGAAGAGAACCATCGAATTTACACATTCATTTCATTTTTGTGTTGTTAATTGTTAGGTGCATTCCTGAAAAAGTTCTTGAAAACCAAAGTGCACTTCAGGATTTTATGGGGAAATAGATAATACACACATACGCCATTATTTAGTGATGATAATTTCTTAATTCTTGCTTGTCATGCAAATGGTTTGATAATATTACAAACTTCTGCAGACAAAAAGATGACTAACTTTAATTCTAAATTATCCACAGACAAGGCCAGTAACAACCGCTTAAATTGACACAGAAACACCTTCAGCTTAGAAGGAAATGAGATATCAGGTTAAGATCAATTTAGCACTCTGCCAGAAAAAAGTAAATAGTTCAACAGCGACTAAATGCGCTCTTCTCCTTATGCTGACATTTACACAGAACATATTCGCGACTTTCACAGCTGCAGGCAAAGCAGGCCTAATGTACTGCAGGCTCGAGCCACAGTTTCATGGTTCCTGAGATCTCTCAAGATTGTAACACATTATGTCATAAGTAAAAGCATTTCATGCATAAGTAATGTTGTGGTATTAGTGTTCTATCCGGTATAACTGTGAAATGTGTTTGATGATTTATGTAACGACAAAATGGGGAAAGCTCTTGGTTGATTGAATATCCTGCGACTTTTAGACTCAGTTATGTCAGGGCAATTCAAAAACATTAACCACTTTAACTGATTAACTGAGAAGAACCCACTGTCGGCATGCCTGAAATTAGATTATCTGAGATAAACCAACTCTCAACATGCTTTAAATTAGTTAAACAGACTCTTTATCGTGTATTATTTTCTTCAAACCATTCTCGACCTTAGGTCTTGAATGTTTCAATCAAGTAATACACTCTAAATCGTCATTTAACTAACACATAAAAAGTTGTCCTTATAACCACTGCCCCATGATGGTAACACAACGCATAAATTAGGTATTCATTTCTCAGATGAGGATATGAAGTGAATGTCACCCTCAACCATTAAGACACAGACTATTGTTAACTAAATTGATGCAACTACAATGAGGCTCATCCATGCATAACAGGGACAGCACTGATATTTTTAGCGGTGGCAATTATAGTACTTCAGAAAATGATTTTTTTACAAAAACAATAGAACTAAAATATTGAATTCGGTATTTGCAAACAACATCAAGTTAGTAAGCTAATGACAACATAATTTTTTCCAAAGCCACACAAAATTCAAAATTTAAAAGTGACAGCAGTGAGGAACTGTGAAAACAGTTTCGCACCACTTGTGTTCTGCACCGGTCACAGACTCATACATGAACCATAAATGGAACATAGTGCAATGATAATATAACTCGATTTAAGAAAAACAAACACAGAAACGACGTTTAGTGTATTTTCCACAATGAAGGGTAAAACAGAGCCATATTCAGTCCATCATGAATGAAATCAATGCAACTGCAATTTTGTTTCATGTTTACCAATTCTCCGCCATGAATTTTGTAGCATTCTATTTTAAGGAAAGCTGAATTGGATGTGCGTGATCATGTTTCCAAATCAGAAAAAAATCAATAAAAGCAATCCAATTGAAATTCTGTTTCATCAATTCCTCACATCCACTAAATTCCAGTAATTTCCGATTTAACAATTTGAAGTATGTTCATGTTGCCATCGAGAAATAATTACCTTTATCTTGGAAAGGAAATTACATAACCGACCCCCATGACGTGTCTCAATCATTTCCGGTCCTGTGGGTCTTACAGTTCTTTAAAACATTCGTGTTTTCCCGATGTATTAGATTTCAAATAGTAGATGAATTAGCTGAATTCAACTAGAACCTATTAAGTATGACTGAAGGCTATTGCCAGCTTTTCTGTGTCTCTCACTCACAGTTGACTCTTTAGTGTAATGGTTAGTATACCTGACTGGTGATCAGTAGATCTTAAAAAGTTCTTTTTTATTTGAAATATTTGTTGTCTAACTAGTTGAACTACACGAATTTTCTAATTCAAAAACGGGAAAACTCAAGTGAGTTGGACGTTTACTCTTCCTCTGTTTTTGCTCGGAAACTACTATCGGTATTAAAGAAAAAATGTTCTACTTTGTTACGAAGCAACTTTCTTGGCACAGTGTCTTTGCGTGGGTGGAATTAACTGATGTATTTATTGCATGTAGTCATGCATGTGATTATGGATATCATTAAAAGTTGTTGATGCAATGCTTTGAGAAATAGAGAAGACTCATGCAGACTAGTTTGATGTAACGCGCGTCTATATCAGGAAAATACTGATTGGATTTTAATGTCAGTGTCTTCACAAATGATTATTCACCAAAATGTATCCGCTGAGCATGTAAAGACATTTCACTTAAACTTATCCATGTAAAGCCATTTTGTTTCCATGTTGCCATTTTGCTTTGGATTTTTTCTCCGAAAATATGGCAATGTTGTGTTTGAAACAATTGTGCAAAGATTGTGACAACTGGAAAAGGAAAGAACAAAGACAGGGATAACTGGAAGAGATGATTCTACTTGAAGTAGCCATTAATGCAGAAGAAAATCTACAATGTTTGACAAAGACCAAAGTAGATTCTTTTTGATTTTGTTAATACTGCTCACAAGATCACCATACTGTTTCCCCTGGAAAGGAGGAGAATAATATTTTCGCCAATTCCGAACTGACATTCAAATGAATACAGTCATTTCTTACACTTTTCATTAAAAAACTTTAATAAAAAGTCTTAAAAAAAGCTTCCAGTCAAAAATGAATTCCTTTGAGCAAAAGACTGCAGGTTCGGTATCGTATCTGTTCAAGGCCTTCCGAGTCATTGGGTTGTTTGGCTCGTTTCCTCGTTAACCCATCACACCAGACACTAATACTCTCCTCAAGGACCAATCTCCCAGACAATGTCAAACATCAATTATTAACCGTGGCTACATTATGTGTCCTTTACGTTTACTGTTTTGCGTTTAACGGTATTTCGCGTAAAACTGACTAAGAATAAACTTAAACGCAATGTGACTCTATTGAATTAACGTTTTTGTTTTTTGTCTTTTTAAAAATTGTTTGAGGATATAAGTCCTTTTCGTGAGGCCACTGATAACCCTGTTTTGGACTTCTGGTGACGTCTGCCCTGGGTTTCAAAGCCAGGGTGGATCCCCTTTTGGCCTCCCTGATCCCCAGACTCACCTCTGGTGGGACACCTGCTGACTATTGAATTAACGTTTGTTACCAAAACATGAAAGATGAAAAATGAGAATTAATTTTTTTTGTTCAATATTATACACTGACTGAAAATCAAAAGGCTTTCCTTCTTGTATTCTTTCGAAATTCATGTGTTCCTTTCTCTATTTATTTCACAGAATGCCCAACACTTGTTGGGAGGAGGTATTTCCAATTATGCAGAAAATTCAGAGGTCAATGTCATTCGTTTAGTATGTGCACAAAGGGTATTCCTAGAAAAGGTAAATGTGCATTGGTGGGGTGTCAATGTCATTCGTTTAGTATGTGCACAAAGGGTATTCCTAGAAAAGGTAAATGTGCATTGGTGGGGTGAATATTTCTCTCCTTTGTGCCACCATAATCCCCAAAGATGGGAGAAGAAAAAATGAAGAAAAAATGAAGAAGTGTTTTCTCAAAATCAGTCAAAACAAAAAACCTTTCAGTCGAAGAACAGCCCACTTTCCAAAAGATATTTTTGAGCGAGCAACATAAAAGACCACTCCCAAAATAGGGTAAATGCTGACAGTGAACAGACAGACAAGACTGAAAACATCACCTTTCCGCAAACTGCGTAATGGGGTTTTGTTGCTGGGCCACATTGGCTACTTCCTGGAACTGTATCAATTGCGACATCATCATTGGTTCTGTCTTGGGTAATCATAATTAAACTGTGAAACAATGAACTCTTCTTTGAAACTTCTTCATAGTAGACGTTACCCTCCTTCACATCCTGTTGCCATTTGATACCAAACGTGTTCTGAGTAATAGGTTTAGTTTTATGACTCATAAACCCTTTGGGAAAAATACTAATCACAACTTTTAGACAAAGGACTAAGTTCCCATTGTTGCGCAGTATATTCACAATTGGACTTCCATCATGTAAATTAGGAAACGGTTAAATTGACGTAGGGGACAAGTTAATCTGAGTGAATGGTTGACCGTAAAATGCTAAACACTGAAATGAGCCTGTAAAAGAATCCCAAGCAGTTGTGAAACCATTAAGTGTCTTTACTCTCATCCGCACCAAGCAAACCAGGATCTGAAACAAAATCAACCAAACACAGAATCTTTTTGAGATGTGTTCAGATATTCAATTGACCTGGAGAATTCCATCACATTTGCATAGTACCAGATTCTGGCAAGATGAATGCCCTTGCCCTCATTGTAACCAGGAAATGAAACCACGAAACTGTTATTAAATTATAACAGGGCAGAGAAAACTGAATGGCCGTCCTAATTAAGTAATTTACTACCTTTGAGTTTTTGCCGAGATGTTTCTATTACCTAAAATGTTTTCTGAACAACTTTACGTGGCTTTGAGAGTAACCTGGCGAGAAGTAGAAATGCTTCTAAACTGAGTTTGTTAAAACTAAGAATCTTAAAAGGGTAAAAATTGGTTTCATTAGAGTTCACTCAAAATGGCATTTAGTGAATCTGACAAAATCAATGAATCTGGAGAGTGATTGTGTGGTAGCACTTGGGTTGCAAGTTTGTATAATCCTTTTAATTGCATCTGATTTTTGGCAGAGTTGAGCTATTTAAAATGGACATATTTTTGGTGAAATCTCTCATTTTCTCACAAAAGTTGGAAGTTTATGGAATTCTGATTGGTTGATACAGTGATCACATGACTTAACAATGAGATTTGAAGAGACTTTGAGCTTAAGACATTCAGGAATTGGTGTCATGCTTATAGACACTTTTTTCCAATAGATTTTTGCTGAATGGGTATCATTAAAGGTATCCTTAAGCTAAAAGTATCCTTAGGGGTGTCTATAATGTGTCTTTAAGAAGTGTCTTTAACCAATTCTAGATCTAATCTGGTCACAACTTCAAGCCTCTCACTTAAAATACACATAGATTTGTGCTCCTACCTTAAAACCCACTGATTTTCTTTCTAATTGACTAATTTTGGATGTATTTTGAAGTGAAATTACATGATTTTAAGCCTCAAACTAATCTGTTCAAAGCGGAGAACAAAATTCCCAAAAATCCATCGGGCTGAATATTCCAAAGGAAACTTTTTCGATCAATCGTGTTTTTCCTATTTTGTTTTGGATTTGATAAATTAGATAAATTAGGTGAATTGAACTGGAACCAGTCAAGCATGACTAAAAGCTGCTGAAAGCTTTTCTTTGTCTCGCATTCCGAGTTGTCTGTTTGTCGTAATGGTTATGACTTCTATCTGTAGATCACACGTTTGGGGCTCGAAATATCAAGTTAGTTGAATTAGATGATTTCTCTGAATCAAAATAGGAAAAACTCAAATGCCGGTCATTGCTAAACTAAAACAGTTCAAAATATTTACTTAAGCGGCCAAGACTTGTAAATTCCGTCACAATGGAATTGAGTCGCTGTCCAGCATTGTGTAAATTTACTTACTTAAGTGTTAAGCAATTACATGGACAGACGGACAGTGGCACCGAATTTCTATCGACAGAGAACAGTCTTCGGGTTCTGCCATCTAAATCATATCAAATGTAAAAGTAATGGCCGTTTTAGGGGATGCGAAGCATGATGGGCAATATGTCAAAGAAAGAACATTTCATTTAATTTCTCGGAATTTTAACATAACCATTGGGAGACGTATTACTCGATGGGGTGTGAATTGCAAGAAAAAAGGGTTTCATGATAGGAACATTCCTACACAAGATCTGCGTAAAAGTTGCCCATAATTTTTGTCGTGTGCGTTAATCTTTAAAATATTCTTTAATGGCGATTCGAGATTTTCATATGATTTTCTAATGAAACTGTAAATTGTGTTAATTTTTCTTTAACATGTGTATCTTTGCTTCAAATGCAACTAAAATGTGTAAAATTAATCGAATTTTACAGTAATTATCTTTGAAGTGTTCAATATTGCTCTCCTGATTGTATTTAGTCCAAAAACCAGTGAACTTTTGACAACTGCTGAATTGTAACATTTCAGATTTTAGGCCTAATAAATCTCAGCAATGTAGCACTGAATTTTTGCTAAAAAATGGAAATTCAATGTAAATTTTACACATTTTAATATTCGTGTAAAGTAAAAATAAGTCATAATAAAGAAGGTAAAGGGCCAAGATATCTAAATTTACCGTCATCAACTTCGGAGGAAATAGGTTCAGCAGAACGACAAGGAAACATCCCCGGAAAAGAAATTGAAACAGCTTGAAATCTTTCTCTAGATTTTCTGTCTTTCATTGCTCTTCACCATTAAAAGGAAGAGAGATTTCTAGTTTGATGAATGAGGGGATTCCCGACTTTGTGTTAGACGTAATTACAGACGTCGTCTGCATATCCGTGAAATACTGACATACAAAGTCTCATGTTCTTCGTATGACTCGTCAATGAGATCCAAAGACAGTTCAATGTCTATTCATAAAAACCACAACAATCCTTGGGACAAAAGAATCCATTCGTCAACTGCAAGCAGGTTATTGATGTTGATGTGTTGTTTGGACACTGGCCTTGTGTGCCCCTTTCAATAATCATCAAATGGAAATAACATTGTTACCGGCATTGTGAACATAAATTCCATTCCTGGAAAAGAAGTCAGAGTTTTGAAAAGAAGCGAAATGGCTATTCATCTCATGGGAAGCACTTCACAAAACAACACTCGGAAATGAACCAGTTTCCAACAGTAAACCTGTTGTGATCGTCGGACGTAAAAGAGACAGTGAAACTAGGTTAATAAACACGTCATAATAGTTAAATCAAGCTAAAATGGTGACTTCATCCATGGGTCTTCATTAAAATAATTGAGTTTTCCCGTAATGAAAAGATTTCGCAATGCAGGAATTTTTGTACAAATAGTTACTTACCAGTTTTACCAATCTTAATGGAAATTTAGATTCTTTATTTGTCATGGTGAAATAAAATTATTGTTGCTGATAAACACCACACTTGGCGCAGATGCTATTGTGTTTTCAGGGGATTATTTTTTACTTATTCAACTAAATTTAAATTTGAAAAACAAAAAATGATGGAATCCTGTCGTGAAAAAGCTGGTAGTAGTGCAGGGTACGACACATGCCTAAGCATGCACAGGGAGGGCTCTGCCCATACCCTAGACCCAGACCAGACCAGCCTATGGCTGTCCGGGGTACACCCGTATATATAGAGCACACTGCCAGTAGAGCCAGAGTAGAATAAACGCACTTTCCCATGACTACGAGTTTGCTCTCTTTAACCCAACAAAGGTATGCCAAATGTGCACATTACATGGAGGTCCTTACCGATCAAAACTGAACCAGCATCATATGGATCCCTTTTCAATCTTTTGTACATAGTAGTAGGACTCATTCATTTTGTAATATTTTGCTGGAACAATAATAGTACGTCACCCCATATTGAAACAAATTTTCGGTTGAAAATTTTCGATTTCGATGACTGTTCCAAAAACATGAAG
>JBCAUG010719167.1:0-12691 GCA_038406175.1 Haplosyllis leylae | reverse complement strand
CCAGCTACGGGGGCTGGGGGGGGGGGGGGTTCACAAAAGGCTGAATAGCTTATTTACTTCTTATTCGTTTTCTTATTCGTTCTTATTCTTATTTTTTGATGATTAAGCTATTCATGAATAGGAGGCAAACAAGGCTTCTAAATAGGAAAACTACTGACTTAGGCTGGTACTATTCCAGATATAACCAGAAACCCAAACAGCTGATTCGCAAATTACTATTCGTGACCTTTGGGAACACCTCCCCCCCCCCGGCTATAAAAAGACAAAACTAGCCCATACACGTACTACAGGTGGTTTAATAAATCCCATCGATCAAGTTCTGCCTTTGTTATGGCTCATTCACACTTCCCGAACCGAGACCTAGACAGAGACCGAGACCAAGACTGATAAATTGGGTACAGAACCCAATGGCATCGGTCACTGTCTCGGTCTCTGTGCAATGTGTACACCTTCACACAATCCTATACAACCCATTTTTATCGGTCTAGGTCTCGGTCTCGGGCAGTGTGAATGAGCCATTAATGGTGTGTTCACACTGAGCGAGAACGACACCGAGACCAAGACAGATAGCGAGACCGATTAAAATGGCTTACATTGAATTGTATAAAGGAGTTCACACTGCACCGAGACCCTATCAGTGATGCCATTGGCTAATTTTAGCCATTTTATCGGTCTCGTTACATATTTCGTTCTCAGTGTCGCTTAGTGTGAACGCACTATAAACGCAACAGTCGATCACTTCAACGGAATCCAAAAGCACACTGTGTTGAGTATCCTACAACGCGGCAGTTGATATATTTGGTTTTCTTATAAATATGATCTTTAATATTTCGTTGAGATATGAAACGAACCAGAAACTCCTCACTGATAACATTGTCACACTGCACGACTCCGAGAAGGTTACAACTGATGTCAATGAGAGTCAGAGATTGAGTGTAGTGTGAACAAGATGAATGAATCGCAAATTTTCGTTTCAAGAATAAAAGACCTAAGTAACGCCGGACTGAAATTCAAAAAATGTCAGCCATCGCTTATTAATTTTTTGTAGTTTGACCAGCATAATACTGAGTTCACTTAGTTTTTTCCGAGACGGAATTTCATATTTATCACATTTTTGCCTTAAAAAATCGGGAAAAAATATTAACTACTCGAGACTAGTCCCGTTCACGTGCCCAGCACATCCTCTAACAATAACAGGTCCTTCAGTCTATTAGGAATTTCCAGCGCTTTGACTCGTTTATGCAGTCTCCTATTGAGTATGTTCCTGACCACGACCCTGGCTCGCAATAGTAGACTGGGAGGATTTCTCAGAGCGCCCTCTACCAGTTGCTTGATGGTAGAAGTGATTGGGGTGGCGCCCCCTTCCTCCTGGTTTATCATGTTCAGCTCCTGTTTGACCGGACGGTACCCGGAGTCTAACATGTGTGTGATTAATTCTACGTCACGGTACCTGGAAATAGTGTGGTAAAATAGTCTTTCCACTAACATTGACATGTTCTCAATAACGGGTGAGGGGAAGGTACATTGGGTGATGGAGTCCTATATGTACCTATGGACAGGAATAGAGTGGTTCCAGCCACAGGAGGGTACACTGGGATGAGGTGGAGTCTTACTTGCAGTGACCAAGAGGAACAGTTCAGTTGGGTTTTAGTGACGGGAATACAATGGGGCGAGAGGACGGTGCGTGTACCAGGGTATGGGGAGGATGTACTAGGATGAGGGAAGAGTACACCAGGTTGAGGGGAGGGTACACCGGGGTGAGGAAGGGTATATACCATTGTAAAGGTATGGTCTTACCTGGCGGTAGCCACGAGCGCACTGACGGAGAAGAACGGAGGGCTCAAGGCTGCGGTAGGGTACGCTGGAGTGTAGGCCACGAGACTCGGGCAGAACCGAAGGACCAGCCGCGTCGTCGGGTTGTGTCGACTCAGCGCCGCCACCATCAACAGCGTCGTTCCTCTTATCGTACACTAAACATTAACAAACGATAAAAAATCCCTCAATTGTCACTTCCTAAAGGTGTATTCACAAAGGTCGGAACCGAGACCGAGACAGGGGCAAGGAAAAAATGGGTTGGAAAAAACTCTGTGGAAACTTTCACATTACAGCTGAACTAGGAAAGGAGCTGATAGTTATTGCCCCACCTCCGTTTTTCTGATCCCGGTGCCTGTTCTGGTCTCAATTCCGTTCAATGTGAATACACCATAATGTCAATGACGTGTCTGTGGTAAATTTGAAGCGGAGCTATACAATTCAACCAAAGTACCTTGGTATCCGGGTATTATTTGAAGGACCAAGTGAAAACAAAGCATATTACCATATCATGATCAGCGCCCTCTACGAGAAGCCTTCTCACCGCAGCCTCACTTTGAACTCCTCCCTTGACTAGATAGTTAAGCAGCCGCCTCCCAGAGACATCTGCATGGTTAACATCACAGCCTGCTTCAATCAGCTCATCTGTAACACACACATCTGCATGGTTAACATCACAGTTTGCTTCAATCAGCTCATCTGTAACGCACAGCCTTCCTGTCGTTCCAAAGTTTAACATTATGTCAATGGTGGTGGTGACTTTGGCAAGCAGAAAGAGTCAGGAATCCATCTGCCCTGTTTGACGGTCAGATGCATGATACAATGTGAACACCAAAATTTGTTGCCATTGATTACGCACCTAAGACGGACATGTGGATGCGGTGGTGGGTTGTGCACAGTTCTCCGATCGTCTCCTGGCTGCACGTTCCTTCCCACAGAGGGTAGCACAGGTTCAGTACCAACGTGGCGTGACAGTACAGCAAAGGTGTCAGGTCGTCCAAACCTACAAATATAAAAGTCCTTTAATATGTGAATCAAATTTAAGTTGTTGATTTCTTTTTTGATGTTCTTTGTCTGAAATTGTTCTCCACAAAATAACAATGATTTAACTTCATTTTGAGAAGCGGTATTTCTTGATAATTTCTTGATATCCTGAGGATAAAACCATGGTTTATTTATAGCATTTCGGCTTCCATCTGTATCAGGAGCCCTGTGAATAGTAAGAGATATACAACCATGGTTCTATTTACCGGGTTTATCCACGTTTGCTCCCAGCTGTATGAGGAGTCGGATCGCCTCCAGTCGTCCCATTGATACCGCGAGGTGACTCGGAGTCAGCTGTTTGTTGTTCAGCCGATCCAGATCCGCTCCTGATGGAACCGCAAAGAAAGGTATGTCACCGTGAATCAACAGATATTATTATAAATAGATAACGTCATAAAGAAATACGTGTCAGCTTAAATTTTGGTTCTAATTAGTAACCGGTATCTCTTCGTGTAAATGCACACCCAAAAATGACTACAGAAACCCCTCTTCACTTACATGCTCCAGCAAATATGTCGAATACATCATTTGTGGTTATAATACCGTAAATTTTGAGAATTCTTGCCATCTCCAAGAATGACACATTTTTATTATTGTCTTGGTGAAATTTATAACTCATGAAAATGTACATCAGATAGGTCTTTAGGATTTCACGATTTGTTGACTTCATGAAAATATTGCAGATTGCACCCTACCTGCCATGTAGAGCGCTTTAATCGCTGCGGCGTGTCCATGTAATACGGCCACGTGCATGGGCGTATCACCGCTCAGATCTCCCGCGCGTGCATCCGCGCCACAATCTAGTAACCGCTTGATCATTGCGCCGTCAGTACTCACTGCAAACGCAATCGGGAGAAACGCATATTTTGATGAAGTCATAACATCTTCGTAAGTTTGCGTTCGTTATTATATAGGCTTTAGCTATACTCACTGCAGAACGATCAGCCGAAATGTAAAGTCCAGCACAGCGTAAAGCAAGCGTAATTCACCAAACACAAGTTGTTTAAGGTGCCATTACTAAACAATTCTATTTGCAATTTGATACTGTATGCCTTGTTTTTCTCCCTTCATATACTGTACCTGTAGCAGCCGCGGTATGTAACGGTGTCTGTAGTTTTCCGTCAGTGATATTGACCGGGACCCCGGCGGACAACAATAAGTTCATCATCTCTTCATCCTTATTCTTGATGCAGTAGTGAAAGGCCGTGTCCGCCTGGAAAATACACATTTTTTCATCACCATTAATCTGCAAAAAACCGTTTCCTCGTAAGAATTGGGACGAAGATCTGGTCCCTCTTTGTTGAAAAATGCGTTCGTGGTAGTCGAATGTTCTTTCTGTCTGAACTGTATAATATTGTAGCCAATAACAGATTAAGAAATTTTGCAGCAGCCGATTGCCAGTTGTAACCGACTAAGTTGTAATATGATTGGCTGACATGCTGACCTTCTGGCCCTGTCCGACCTTGAGGCGGCAGTCAGCCCCGGATGAGAGAAGGTGCCGGACCATGGCTGTCTGCTGCCACTTCACCGCTAGGAACAATGCGTTCATGTTGAGACCCTCACTGCTCCGGTTCACCTCAGCACCACCTGGTGGAAAACACATGGGTAGTGTAAGGTTATTTATATTCACCTCAGTACCACCTGGTGGACAAAACATGGGGTGTTGTGAGGTTATTTACATTCTGCTCAGGTGAACGAGGGATATTCATACTAACCGCATGTTTACAGTTTTATTTGGCAAACAAACTAATTAAAAGAAACGGACAAAATCCCATCACTATACAGAAAATTCTCCTTGAAAGTTCAACTTTATTGCCGTAAAGTAGAAGTAATCATCCAACGGAGTGACACTGTATTGTTACCGGGCACGTACGCAGTACGACGGGAGGTAATGTTTTCAGTCTGTTCACACCGGTGGGGGGGGACCCAATCTTCATCCCATAATACTTCCACTGGTTCCATGTCCTTTTCCCGAGGGGGGTGTACCCCAGTCTCAGGTGGAGGGGTACCCCAGTCCCAGGCAGGGGGGTACCCAGGTTGGGTTCCCCCACTGGCCAGGTCAGGTTGGGGGACCCCCAAAACCAGGTCAGGGTGGGGGAACCCTCCTCAAACAGGTCAGGGCAACCCCCCCCCCCCCCCCCCCCGACAGGTTATGCCGCGGACGACACACCTCGTGCGGTTTCCCGCAAGAGGACTTTCTTGTTATTAGTTGAAATTTTGTGCGAGTTTTAAAAGACGGTGAACTGAACGTGATAACTGCAACATCATTTCAATTAAAGCGTCTTACTGCTCTGCGTTAACATACAAGTGGGCATGGTTACCTCTGAGCAGCATGTCCATGACGTTGACGTTTCCGTATCTGGCCGCCGTGTGAACGGGTTCCAACCAATCCTTGTCCCGCGCCGTCACATCAGCTCCCTCGCAAATCAACAACCGAACAATGTCTGAAGAAAGAACAAGTTTCATACGTTAAGTAGATGCGTAGTTGTACGCAGGTGTGGAGGGGAAACCCCTGGGGAAGACGCCAACCTATTATCTGACCAATTTTTTTCTTGGAACTGCATGAAAATGAAGATTTTTGGTCGAGAGAGAAGGCGCGTCCCCCAGCGCCCCCTTGGATCCGCCACTGGGTTTCCAATCTCTTGAATAAAATGACGTTATGATGTGGTCTCATAACGTTACTTGTGGTTCACCAAGAGGACCACTAAATCTCAATGACTTTAGCTTTGCGAGACAATGCCCACCCCCCTTTTTTGGTTAAGGTCGGTTGACATTAATATTTTTCTCAGTTCATCCTCATTGTTTAATTCACACCGACAATTGATGTAAACTAGAGTATGATATGAGTCTATCATGCTGCATTTTGTTCCCACAGAGCGCGCAAACAATGAAACATTTTATTACAACAGACTTCACTGTTGAAATCGTGAAGCTGCGATAAAAGGAAGTCTACCCTGCCTGGCAACCCCTACCCGCAATGTCCTACCTTCTTGATCTTCCCGTATGGCTTTAAACAGTAGCGTGTCACCATCAACGGTAAGTCTCACATTGACATCGACTCCATCGTGAATCAGCCGAGCGAACGTCCGTTTGTCGCCCTCTTCAATGGCTCGTTGCAACTGATTATGTGTTGCCATCACTGCAGTTGTTTGCAGATCTAAATCAATTTAATATAAGTGGACTAACACAATCCAAGGCAACGAAATGGACACATTTTTATTCCATAACGAGTATTACACGATTTGTGTCCTTTTATTTTCTTATATTATGCCATATTGCTCTCCAATTGCATAAAAACGGTTTGCATTTCTTTTCCAAATATGCTATGTCCGCCATACTTGGTTTCAGATCGCCTGGTGATATTCCACATAAAGTCGCGCGCGCGTTAAAAAGTAGAAAAGTAGAACAGCAGGAGAATCGAACTCAATCAGGAAACAAGAAAACAACTCCACTTTTGAAATGTTTATTTCGAAAAGTGAATTTTACAACTGTTTCTGCATTAACTAACATTTTTGTTTACTTTAACATTGGTCTGGCACACATCGTTTCTTATGGGTGATGACTGGACAATGGTCAAGCGCTCTGGTTGTTCTGTAAGAAGTTTAAAAATATTACATAAAAAAAAATAGTGGCTTTATTTAAACCTTCTCATCGGAGGCCTTGTATTTTGGGGTGTTGCCCAAAACTACTCGCATAACGGAAGTTCAGGGAGACTGTTTTTGAGATTTAAAAAATCAGACTTTGGCCTAACAATGTAAGTCAATGGGGATTTCTTGTTTTTAGATCATGCAGCCTCTACTAGTACAGTACACTTATCCAATTCTTGCATGAAAACATGTATGTCAGTGATGTATTTGAGCTATGTGCCAATATCTCAAGTTTTTAAGAAGGTGAAATATCAGAAAAGCACTCACAGGTTCTAAAATATGTGGGCCACTGTCCAAGACAATTCTGACTGCTGAACAAATATCAGTCAAGAGTCAAAGTGTTATAAGTCCTAATCAGAATTTTGTCAGCTTCAATGGGACTTACACCAGATTGATTAATTTAAGTCAAAAAAGTCAAATTAGATAAATTCTTGTTAGAATTTTATAATCACTGAAACTGGTTTGAACCAGTTTATGGACAGTAGTTAGAAATGTCTGATCATTTTCAGTCACAAAAATGACATTTTCTTCCATTCTGCTAAAAAAAACTCTTATCAGTATCTGGCTAGATATCCCAGGATACAAATCTTTCAAATATTGTAATACACTGTATTGTAATTACTTTCAGATTCAGTGGTATGATACATGTGGATTTCTCAAAATCTACGGTGGGATCTAAATTCGGTGTTAAACTTCCTTCAGGATAAAGATATTTCTGAAAATGGTGTTAGAATTTCTGTTCCAGTGTTTGTTGTATTCCGCACTCATTTAGTCTCAGTAGAAACAAACCATATTCCCTTACCTTGTTTGTTCTCCAAATGCTTTAACTTTATTCCCTTACCTGGTCTGTTCTCCGAATGCTTTCTGTTCGAGTGTTTGTTGTATTCCTGATTCATTTGGTCTCAGTAGAAACAAACCGTATTCCATGGATGAAGTTGGGATGATTCCTGGAACAAGAATTTTGAATGAAAGTGCTTTTCACCATCTGCTAGTGAAGTTTTCACATTGTTTCAGCAATTCTTTTGCGAACTGCCGGACATATTTTGACAAATTCCATAAGACAAACATAAGACTCAATTTAAAATAATTAAAAAATAATATTCTTTTATTCCAAAAGTCATCACAAATATTTTTACTAAATTTTACTGCACCACCCTAACTTACTAGATTGGAAATAAGGATAGTTGCTCCAGGAACCAGAGAAGGTCATGGAATTTCCACTGGGGAAAACATCAAAATAGGCGACCTCATCTAGATCAAAGTTCTCCTGGTCAATATTCAGGATCCTCAACCCAGCCTGAAAAAGTTGATCAGAAATGTTGCGCTGTCTCCAAACAAAGAGATTTTTGAATGTTTGAAATTCTTATGCTGGACGTCTTCTCAGCTAAGTTCTTCAGATAAGTAGAAATTTCCTCTTTTCTTGGAATGTAAGCATTGATTACCAAATGCTTATGTGAATTTGTTCCATTCTTCTGTTACTTACTAGACTCAACTGATAGTTAGACAGGGACACCCGATTTCCAGGGAGGTAATAGTTCTAGTGACCTCATAGACTAGTTAGACTGGAACACCAGGTTTCCCCGGATATATTGGTTGTACTAACCTGGTAGTTTGACTGGAACACTCAGTTTGCCCGGATGTACTGGTTCTACTCACCTGGTAGTTAGACTGGAACACTCGGTTTGCCCGGATGTACTGGTTATGGTCTGGAACGGTCTCGGTGGAAGCGTAAACGTTCTGGAGAGTCGGAGCGTCTAGATCACTGACGTCCCACAGGTACGTCAACGTCGTACTGAAATCAAAGGAGCTGTTGAGTTTTCCGTTCTACACTTAAAGTGAACTAATTTGTCAAGCTTAATGCAGAAGTGACTGTGTAACAGTGGGTTTCAACAGACAAAACTATTCTGTGCCTCAACTAGACCACCAAGGCAACTGTGAAGGTCCGCCGTCACATTCCCCCCCTCCCCCTCTCCTTGGTAAACGTATCCTGACCAAACAATACGTCAATGAATCCCGTAATTGGCCTCCAAATTTAACAGTGGATTCTGATAGACAGAAAAATTCTATCTCTCAATGGGCATTTGAACCCTGGTCTCTCGCCTCTAACTGAGCGTCATAACTGCGAGACCACAAAGACATCTGTCTGCAATGACAACTACTACTGGGGCTGTCTTAAATTGATCAGTAGTGATGTAGCAAGCCACCTGCATTCTAGTTATCCCTTTTGAAGTCAATTTGTGGAAGAAGTCATGTATAAAAGTAGCCACAAGTTGTTCTATTTGTCAGAATACATCTAGTACATTTTCAGCCTGGACTTGGACATTTCATATCATCGATGAATCTTTCAGTTTAAATATTCTGTGATTTTCCACAAAAAAAAACTGACAGAAGAAAACTGACCCATCTCCGACACCGAAGATTTCATCCAGTTCATCATCCAGTAGAACTGTAGTGTGATCCTCCGTGATCCAACCCTACAATTGCACAACTACATGGATATTCTTGAATATCTAACCAGACAATTACTTACATGGTAATTGTCTTTTCCAAAGCAGTCGCAATCTATCTATGGGTCACATCAGAGATATGTAATTCGTGCATTGTATTGTGTGAAATACGTCTTGACAATTGGTAAATAGGCGTCATTGGTCCACACATTCTTCTTGGTTTTTTTTTTTTTTTTTTTTGTAAAAAGATGTCAGTGTGGCCAGCCGTATTTCCAATCAATTTCAGTATTGCGTCATATTCCGTTTTTATTTTAAGTTCTAAAGTTTGTACCTGATGAGTGTAGGACGCTCCGTCATACGCGCTTCTCGACAGGAAGAACATGTTGTCTTTGTCCGTCACATCTACTATGGTCAAAGTGTCTTCGTTGTAGCCGAAACAAATCTACAAACACAACATCTACTATTTCAGTGAGACTTTTCCAACCATTTCACAAAGGAGCATGTTTAATTGTAGATAAAAGGTTGCTTTCTGTTCCATTTGTTCTCAAGCAACATGCATTTTTTTGTGCGAAGCTCCTGAAAACTGAACCAAAACCCTTTTATGTTTTTTTTTCTTCAAAATAGAAAATGTCCAATAAAATATTGTAGAATTCTGTCCTGCTGATTGCTGTGATTTATAACTGTGATGTTATCCAGAATGGATAAAGTTAACACTATTTCTTCTCTTGAACGTTTCCTTTAGGAAATAAACACCTCACCTCTTTCCCAACATGTTCAGTATCTGGTCCATTGTAAACAATACACTGAGCATCATGAGTGTAACCATCATCACCATAGCAACCAGCAAAGATAGGATTAACAGGATCGCTGACGTCAATAGCCAAGAGACCTCCTGAAATATATTGTAATGTAATTGTAAATGGGGTAGAGGTTAGTATTTCTCAGAATAGAGCGAGGGGACCAAATATTAACTAATTGGCAACATTTTTCTGGACTTGGAACTTCAAGATACAGTGTTGGGAAAAGTTTTCAGTGCCTATTCACAAATGCTACAGTTGTGACTCAGAAAAGTGTTGAAAACTTCTGTCAATAGTTAAATTGATGTAAAGGAATCAGTGCTTGCAAAACTAACCTCCACATGTGAAACCGGGGTAATTCTGAGTGGCTCCCACAACGTAAACGAAATCGGTATCTTCGTTTGCCACGATGTTGTGTGCGTTACCAAAGTTTTCAAACAGAGCAGTGGCTTCCACCTCCTGGAAACCATCACTGTCTCTTAACAGATTCAAGTCGTACACCTAGATAATAAAAGGAATAGTTAAATATTGACCTTGTTTGACATTATCTGTGATAAGAATAATGATCTATTTCCCTCTGAGCTAAAGTTAAATTAAATCAAAAATTGCTCAAAACAAACGTTCAAAATCTTGTAATCAGTTTGATAAGAGAAACAACGGGCAGTTTCCCATGCTAGAGATAAAGAAAACTCAGCCACGAAGTTGCACTTCAAATTCGCAAAGACGAAAGAAGATATTTATGTCAATTTCAAAATTCTCTCGTATCTTCTTTATTTTAACATATTTTTACATGAAATAAAGATTAAAATAGGTAAAATTTACACTGCATTTCTAATTTTTATCACAAATAGTTGGTGTTACATTGCTAGATTTTATATTGCCTAAAACTGACATGTTAAAATTCAGCAGGTGTCAAATGTGTATTGGTTTTTGGACAAAATAAAATCAGGAGAGCAACCAAGAGCACTTCAGAACTACATACTTGAAAATTTGATTAATTTTACATATTTTTATTTATATTTGAAGCAAAGATACTCATCCAGAAAGGGGAAATTAACACAATTAAAGTTTAACCAGAAAATGATATGAATATCTTGAATCGATTACATTTGGCTGACAAGATATGGAAAAAAAGCGAAACCAAAAACATGAAAACACATCATGGAACATCGCAAAACATCATTCCATATTCTAAAAGTTTGTACACACCTGCCTTGAAAGTCAAAATGCAGTTCTGCTGTGCCGTTTAAATATTTTGTGTTAAAGAGATCAAAGTGTCACGAACAGAAACGGCGACTTTTACAAGGCCTGAATTGAGGTAATTTTTTGCCATCGGTTCAGCTTCAATGTTATTAGTGAGAATTTCTTGGAAAGACATGTATGCAATTTACAGTATACATTTTGTTCATTGACATTAGTCTTAGTGACACCAAATGTTGTCTCAATTTGTGAATTTGGAACATGAAAAGAATACATAATTGATGAAAATGCGCTTCAAAGCGATGAACTTTAAATTTTGAAGAACTTTGAGGCAATTCTTAATCTCTGCTACATGACATTTTTTGATTTTCAAATGCTGTTATCAGAAACTAGAAATTCAAGGAAGAAAAATGGCAATGTAGTCAGAACCTTGATTTGAATCCGACCTATGTACATGGAATTGTCTTTAACTGAAGCTCACATGTGTCACGGTAATTGAAACTTTAAAATTGAACCCTTGATTTTTTGTTTTTCACAGCTGGCTTAATACTTTTTCAAATAGTTACCGATATTCATCAATGTGTGTGAACAGTGTGAAACTTATAAACAGATTTCCATGTGCAGATGAGCAAACATGAAGGAAATCGTCCAAAACACTGAGCGATCGAGAAAAGTAACAAAGAATGACCATATGATCGGAAGGAGACCATAAATTGGAAAAAATTAGATATCTAATAGTTGATTATTGGTGTAT
Organism: Haplosyllis leylae; assembly: GCA_038406175.1. NCBI lineage: Eukaryota > Metazoa > Annelida > Polychaeta > Phyllodocida > Syllidae > Haplosyllis > Haplosyllis leylae. Next base: position 990 of record JBCAUG010719167.1, on the reverse strand, counting down.
TATATTAGAAACAAAACATCTAACTTATTTTCTGAATAAAGTTATCAATCTGAGAACGGTACGTGACAGTGGACACATATTTAGATTTATATAATGAGATATGGTCCCAAAGATTCAAATGTGTACCTGAATGAAGGTCAACCTCCTTCAACACTTTTCCAATGGGAAGTAACAACTCTTGTGCATAAGCTATGATAAGGTCATTGAAGTAATTTGCACAGGCTCTTGTAAGGTGAACTTCTCAAGTAGCAGAATCGTTTGCAAGAATCATGTCTTAACCAGAGCAGCTTCGAAAGGAAAGCAGTGAGATAGAAAGCTGTTGTAAGGATTCTTATGCGATCACATTCACAGAGTTTATCTTCTGTTGAAGACATTTATTGACTCAGAAAAGTTAGCAAAATGTGCTGAATAGAGCTTGGAAGATGTTTAGTGACAAAACGATTGGAATATGTTTACAAGTACATGTTTGCAAGTATCAATGAGAAATTATCCAGAACCGCGAGTGAATAGCGTTATGCAATTTGAAATAGCCCATTATGAAATGGCGTAGACGGAAAGTGGTAAATTGAGCGGCAAGAAACAAAGGTAAGGACTGAATTACAAGATCGATCTATTTTCCAAATTTATTAGTTTATATTCATTTGTTAGGATTTTCATTTCGTTATCTATGGTACAACTGATTCAGAAATGATAAGTTAATTGCCAACTGGCATTTTGAAGGGTCTTGCTTGAAGTGTGTTTGGATGCGACTTTAAACTTTTCGCTAGTAAAAGAAAAAATCATCTTTGAAGTTGAAATTCTTAAGTGGACAAGTAATTCGATAGCTGACTCAGTCTTATAAAGAGAAAAGTAGTGCTAGAAAGGAACAATCATCCTGACGTCCAAGATTGGGGAGAAAGCTTTTCGCGACTAGTGTAAGGTGCGCGTGTGCGTACCTCGTTGCGTAGGCAAAAGAGTAGCAGCGGAGAGTGTAAGAGTGCGTTTATTCTA
>JBCAUG010719156.1:0-12693 GCA_038406175.1 Haplosyllis leylae | reverse complement strand
GGGGGGGGGGTTGATGGTTTACCATCAGCCCGGTAGATGGGTAAAATTTGACCAAAAAAATATCCACTCAGTAGTAGCGAGTGCATCACAGATAGTCTCCTTGCGGAGACTAATAAATTCGTGTGAACCCTAAGCTTCTTAAGAGCAGCTGAACATGCAAACCTGCAATTAGTGTAAGATTTCCTGTTGGCGGTAGCGCAGATAAGTTGACACTGTGTTATTTCTTCCAATTCTCACGAGAGAATAGATCATGTTCTTTTCCTTAATTAATCGCTGATTATATGTTCGTATATTGTAATGTTCTCTTAACGTTGCTAGAACGGCTGGAGACAATGGCTGCACAAAAATTACAAGAAATTCTAGGCCTATTTAGGTTTGAAATTATTATGAACAAAAAGATTTATGTCGCGCAACTTCCTGTTCAGATAATGCTTTCTGAGTCATTTTAAATCCTTTGATGTATCTGTGTGAGCACAACGCAAATATTTTTTTAGGATTTGTACCATAATTAAAATCTCATTACGTCCAATACAAAAGAAGAAGGAATATTTGTACATGTATCTTTTGGACATGGTCTTAATGTATTTATACCTCATTTATATTTCAGTGCGAAACAAGTCGGCACAGAGATGCTGGAAATAGACTGTCACTTAACGGAGGATGGAGAGGTTGTCGTGTCTCATGACAATGATTTGTTTCGAGCAACTGGTAACAAAAGACTGATCTCAGAAACCAAGTTCCACGATCTTCCTCCGCTCAAGCAATCGCTCAGTCTGGATTTTTATGACAGTAAGACGCCGATATGATTTAAAAAGATAGAAAACAATTAAAATCTAATGAATCGTAATGTTTTACAGTCTAGTTAACAGAATTTGTCAGTTAAAATATAACGTGTAGCGGAATACCAAATGACTTACTTAATTTCCATGTTTAGTTGTACATCCAGCGATGCAAAACTACTTTGCCCCTCCTCCCCTTCCCCTGCCTCGCGCCCCCGCGCAGAAGCCCTACTGGCGTGTAATGTCGTTTGTGTATCTTTGTACTTTTGGCTGGGAATAGGAATAGTTTGTAATGTACTGCTCATAGATTTCAACATTGAAGTCTGACGCAGTAATACATGTGCCATTTCTGATTGACAACCAGAATCCTGTTTTGAAATTTATGTATCCGAGGCGATATCACTGAACATGAGTATAAATGGAGACCACGACGAGAATGGTTTTCAGTACTCGTTGGTTTTAACCTGCGTTGATTAAATATTTTTCTACTTTCGTGTATGTACTTCTCACTTCCTTAAAAATGGCATGGCACAGACAAGTCAACTTCGGAAGCGTAGCCCAAATGGAAGTGGTGTCCTTTTCCTCTTTGTAACATTTTCTCCTTTCAGAGCATACAACGCTCGGAAGTGATGACAGACAGATTCCTTTACTTCGGGATGTTTTTGATAACTTCCCGGGTATGCCTATCAACATCGATATAAAAATCGACGACGATGAACTCATAAATAAGGTAAGAAACTTCAGTGTTTGACTGTTACTCCTGTCTAATTTGTGAAACGGAAAAAAATTGAAATATTTGAACTTTAATTTTAATAGTACACGAAATGATTACTTTTATGTGAATGATGTCACTTCAGAAAAAAAATTTTGTTCCTACGGCTTTACTTTCAACGTGAAGCTCCGTCAATCTTGTGTCTTTTGCAATAAAATATTTGTTTAGGTCTCTGAATTGATACGAGATTACAACAGAGAAGAAATAACAGTGTGGGGAAATAGAAGCAGCACAGTTATCACTAAATTATACCGTGTGGTAAGAAAACTCTCTTTGTTGTCGGTCCATATCATGTAGTATCTGTAATTGGAAGGAGAAGTCTTACTGTCCAAAAAATGAAACAAAACTCAGGATTTTTAATAACTTCAAAACAAAACAGCAATTTAGCAATACTTTCTTTTCCTTTTCAAGCGTCAAATATGTGAACGTCCGATTAGTTGGTTTTTTTTTGTTTTTTTTTGTAGAATCCAGACGTACACCTATTCTTTTCTTTGAAGAAAGTATTTTACACAACAGTGCTATTCTACACAGGAATACTACCATTTGTACCCATTAAAGAGTCGTTCTTTGAAATTCCGATGCTAAGTATTTTGTAAGTAGATCCATTAAAATTTAAACGTTGTAGAAAGCGTAATTAAAATGCCTTACAGCAACAGTTCCCTGGATGTTTCGAAGAAAAATTAAAATTTTATAGAACTACGATATAAATTGTTCAGTCTATTTTTTATCATCTTGCCTTTAGTTTATTGTTGTACTTACAATATTACAGTAGACTGTTTGAAGGAAGAATTGGTTGGAAGTTTATGACGCTCATAAAGATGTGCAACTTGTAAGTATTTATGAGTTTCAAGCTGTTTGTGCAAGAACTGAAAGAGGGTGGGAATCCGTACAATTTATAGCACAGAAAGCAAAGCAACCCATCCATTCTGAATCATGGTTGAGAAATTTTATCGTTTGCCAACGAATTTATGTGGACTAAATTTCAGTTTTGATGTTCTGTTGAATGGGCAAAAAGAAATCGTTGTGAATGATCGAGCCATATGATTTTCATATATCATGGATCTTTTCTATTCATCACTATTTCAGCCTCTTATCCAGTAAAATCTTTTACCGACACCTTCGAAGAAGAGGAATTCAGGTAAATAACAGAACAGAATTACTACAATGATCGAGTAAAAAGAGAACAAAGGTTCATCTGCTTGTGGCCAAAATTATTGTCAACTAAATTATGTAAATATCTATTACTCTTTCATTCACGTTCAACACGAATTTAAATTGTGTATTTGACATGTATTTGTGCACATTTTTGTTGAGATGACGCGATTCTTTCATTGTTATCATCATTAAAGTAACATTCTTTCGTAATAGGTGTACTTGTGGGTGTTGAATGAAGATGAAGATTTCGAACGAGCATTTAAATTAGGGGCTACGGGTGTTATGACTGACTTTCCGACCAAATTAACTGATTTCCTGAAGGCACATCCAGAATTTTGTAACAAGCAAGTTTGAAAAACACTTGATGCGTGGTGAGATCGGACAGTGTGTGTGGATTATTGCAGTGTGTGACTTGCTGAACAAGAAGAATTCATCTTGTGAGTACATGCAGAAATCGGAACACCAAGGGCAAAATCTAATATGGTCATGTAAAGCTAAATTTACCAGCAATGACCACTGAATTCTTCCACCGCCTCCTATTCCCAGCCAAAAGTACAAAGATACCCAAATTACATTTAAACCTAACGTCTACGACTATGATGACCAAAGTTTTTGCACTGCAGTTTGTAGGTTTCACTACACAAGGATGTGTATTGCTCAAGACAATATCACTAACCAAGGCTTAGGAATAAATTGTGGCTGTTGAAAAACATACACAAAAGAATGTAACAGTTTTTGAATGCCTTTTTGAAATATCTTTTGGGTATTTTTTGCATTTACAATGTAGGCTTAGAAAAACGTGCTGTTAAATTAGAAGCCATTAATGTTGTAATTGTAGGCTGAGTAGTTGTGTAATCTGTCAAAGCAAAATATTCTGCTACTGGTAAAATGCTGTGAAACCACTCCAGTTGCTCATCTTTGTTGTTTGCTGCCTCTGTGTGCCAATCATATGGCCTGCCTTTGGTTTATTGGATTGTTGTACATTTTGAAAGTGTTGATTTGCACTCTCATTATAATCCAATGAATTAAATAAGGTCACAGTGTAACTGTTGTGTCCATTTTATTCTATTGTGAGATTAAAATAAGTCTGCATTTATCAATACATAACTTAGCACTTGTTTAAAAGTTATTGAAATTAGTTTTGGATGCTTGAGCAAAATATAATGATGTTGTGAAGATATGTCCAGTGTATTTATTTGCTTTTGGAATGTTAGAAATATCAGTTAGTAGATTTGTTATTTTATGTGAGACAAAAGTTACTAAAGTATCCCAGAAATAGAAAAAGAAGTGACAAGTTTTGCATTATTATAATCCTGCTCATATTCTTCCCCTGGACTTTTTTTTAGTGAATAACAAATATGAAAGTCTTTTTTGGTGAAGTACGTTGTTTGAAAAAGGACATTTTAGTTGAGTTGAACAATATTTTTTTGTGATATGGTGAATTGTTCTGCTGATCTCATTTACATGTTCGCGTTACTTGACTATAGACTTCGTACCATCTGTTCAGAAGCGAGTACAACCTGAAACTCAAGAATAGTGGATGACCACATTCCAGTGAAGCAAGTATAAACTTTTTCAATAGTTTTACCTGTAGCTGCAATGGCCATTCTTTCAGATACCTTTGTTCGACCAAAGATAAATCTTTGAACGTGTGTTACATTGAAATCGGTGCAAATTTGCTTAGTGAAAGTTGTAGCGGTCACAACTTTAGCCAAGTCTTATGAAGTTCAGAACGTGATTTGTAATTTACATGTTGTATGTCTATTCGTCTTTTTTATCATATTTGAAAATTGCCTGTTCAATCATTCAATTATTATGTTCATGTATTATCGACCCTTTTGACATGGAGTAATAAAATTATTTAACCAGAACGAAGTTACAGTTCTAAATATTTTATTCTTTATGCGTAACATCGTGTGAACATCACAGTGCAAATTATAACGTAGTGCGCAGCACATAATCACAGTACAAAATATACAAATCGTCCACTTATGCGCACAACGTCTACTGCTTGGACAACAGAATTACATTATTTCCTTTTCAAAAACAAATGCAAACCCTTCGACTTACCTCGCACGTGAAGGAATCAAAACAAGGATCTTACAAACTATCCGAGAGAAATGTTCTGTTTCTTTACGTGCGTCTTACAAGATAGCAACGAATACAAAATGCAATCACTAATTGAGCGCGTAGCTTTAAATCGTTAAAGGACTTGTGTGTCGAAGATATCGATGATGAAATATCATACTGGTACTGTTTCCGTTGAAGGGCAACATTTCTTGAGTATTGGATTAGAAAGTATCAACAAAGGTACTTTAACTTTGTGAAAAAAGAGAGGTCGATTGCATTTAATGATCTCATCTGCCTTTTTTACGCCCCTTTCTACTTGAAGATGATCCTGTTGCAGCCGGTCCTACAATAATTTGTCCTCCTTCAATTTCCTCTCGACCTGCGGTAAACATTGGAAAAATATAGTGTTCATATTTAATGTACGAACGCATGCTTAAGGCAAAAGAATATTTTAGATTTGCGTACAAGGTGCATTAAGCTGATAGGATGTTGAATACTTGGTGCAGATCAATTCATGTTGGCAATCCAAATGTTTCTGAAATATCGGCATGAAGTTTTACGGTCCGCACTCTCACAACTGACCTGACGTCCTTTTCCAGATGTCTACTTTCAGCCATCATAATCTCAGTATGATCGTAAACGGACTTCTTGTTATCGCCCGCATACGGAGTGTGCGAGAAGGTAAAGTTTTCAGTTTGTTTGTCTGTCCGCTGGGGAAGAGGGAGTGTACCCCCGAGAGGACCAGACAAGGGGGTGCCCCTGCCCCTAAACTGTATCAGACCAGGGGGTAACCTCACGCCCCCCCCCCACCCCCCGGACAGGCAAAGGGTTTGATTCGCTACGCCGCGGGCGGCACGCCTCTTGTAGTCACACAGGAAGACTTTCTTGTTCAAAATAAATAATTCGACTTTCTCTTACTTGCTTCCAAGCCCGTTGCATCAGCTAGTTTGTGTTGCGCTTCAAGAGTAAACATTACATCTCGAACCTGGTCTTCCAGATCAGCAATTACCTGTTTTAGAAGAGAATTTTACCATGAAAATGTAAGGTATAAAATTGAGAAAACAGTTCACGCATGTAAGGAGGACGCAATTATGTAGCCAATTCCATTTCTGTAATTTTGGTTAGAAATATTAACATTTAAAGTCACAATTAAAGTTGAAGGATCAACTTCATTGATCCGCTATCACATTAGGACACCAGTTTTAGACTGGAAATGTATATTACTTCAATGCGTGGGTAACGACGGATTTTTAACCGTCTTTATCTTGGGGCTGCGCACCTGTTCAATGAACGTTTAGTGAGGGCAGGTCTGCTAACACCCGAAACAAACTATAAACCCTGTCACCCGGGGTAACACCTGGGCTCGGCAGAATTTTTGGAAACCTATGTTATGTGTGGGTACATCTGCTGTGTTTTCTTAAAATTAATAATCTTTCAAAATGAAATGACCTCACCTTGGTTTTGGCCTCTATTTGTTTTTCAAGATCAGCGACCTTTGATTGCCAATCAGCTTGATTTTTACGGAGGCTTTTGTTCATCTCCTGTTCCTCTGATAAGTCGCCCAATACTTTTGAAAGACGATCGTGCAACTGAAGGATGAGAAAAAGTGAAGACGTGGTATTGGTTTAACAATCTTCACAGTGTTATTCAAAGAAACAACTAAATTTTGAACACCTATACCTGCTTGCATCTCCTTTCTGAATCTAGTTTTTCTTTCGTGACCATCTCCAATCGCCGTTCCAGTTTTTCACATTTCTCCAGCGCGAGTTTGGACCTCTTTTCTGTTTCTTCCACCTAAAATCAGAAATATTCAAAATATTTGGTGTCACAATTTGACGTAAGTTGCTGAATCCTTTTCTTTTTAATTAACAAATCTGCGACTTACTCTCTTTAAAGCTTCCTGTTCAATACTGGCCATTCTCTCCTCAAAGTAATGACGCTGTGACTCAAGTTGACTAGTTAATAGATATGTATACTGGAACAATATAAAGAAGTATGTATATTTTACATTTTATTTCCAGAAAAAAAATCGAAAGCCCACATGGAGAATAAATCAATTGATCAAACTGGTTCCAGGATTCCATGATTTGTTTTTAAACTGACCTCTAATTGAATAGAATCCACCTTCTCTGTTTGCATGATATTGCCGCCTTCATCGACCTCCACCAGTTTGCCATCACCTTTATTCTGAATCAGCCTGTGGACATAGTTATCTCCTGAAAGCACGAGAATTTCTCTTCAATACATATACTGTGCTACAAAACAGAGTCGCAATGTCGCTGGTCTTGTTTTGAAATAAATTTAGGAAAATGATCTGAGGAAAGCAGCTAACCTGCATAGTCCCAAACTCGGTTGTTTCCCAACTGCATTGAGTACGTGTGCTGTGTTTCTTGAAAGTGCCTGAAAAACAAAAGACAGTTAACTATGTTCTCGTCTCTTTAGGAAAAACAAGTAAATATGCACTTCAACGACATCTTAATTTGATACGTTGATACAATTATATCCTACTCCTCACACTGAAGGATGTCAGAAAAAATCGCTTTCGGCAGTTTGAAGTAGTATTTTCACCTGATAAACCAATAATGTAATCCCCGAGAGATTATAAACAGACAAAATATGAAAGATTTGCTCACGTAAATGCATGTCCCCCCACGTATCGGCCACATCCGACATGTCCACAAACCAGGCATATCCACAAACTCTGCACAAATGTTTGACTTCAATTATAGTTTGATATACCATCAATTTAAGCGTTCATGAAAATTTCAGAAGACTACTCAATTTGAGTTGCACATTTAAGGAGCTCACTGGCACTAATTGAGCATAAGGGATTCCTGATTTCAGGGATGTCTCCACTCAAACTAAGAGACTTTTTTGAGAATGTGTAAATGTCTATCCACTCACGTCCTGCGATTCACACTGCATACACTTCTGGTCTTCTATTGGCTCGGGTGTTTGCACATACCTACACACCGGACAACTGCAATAAAATAATATACTTTTACATTCAGTAAACGACAGATTTTACATATTGTAATTCACCACACGCATGCAGTTGACGTTATTACGGTACTGAATGATCTAGCCTTACAAGACAAAGTACACAAGAACGCAGTTTGCCGTGTAAGATTTTTTTCTTTCATAAGGTACAGTTGGGCAATTACAACTTAAAATTAAAAACAGTAGAAAGCAGCATAAACAAGGCTCATTTCAAAACACCACACAGCAGATTTATTTCAAGAATAGCTGACTGCAAACATCACACAAAAGCCTGCATCGAGTCACTTGCAGTCTTTATTATACCTGAGAACCTTCCAATAAGAAAAGGATGATCATGGACCACTGTATTCTCACCGTGTAGAATTTCAACGAATGTTATACCACGCGAAATGAAGTGTAAATGATTCAAATAATTACACTTAACATTTTAGTTCCTATTTACATACTCCATTAGTTACACACAACAACTGTCGATTTTTAATATTAAATGTTGGTTTCTTAACATACTTTTTGTCACGAAGTTAATAACTTGTAACATAAAATCTCAATGCTTTCCTGGAAGAGGTCATCTTACACATTTTAAGCGAAACGACCTAAGTTAGCGTTTTGGATGTATTTAGGCAAATACCGACACGCAAACGATACGGTAACAATTTCATCACTTTAATTCAGCTTCGTACAAGTCATAATGGTGCACTGCTGGACTTCGTAACAAACCAACCGGCATGCATGATAAGAATGGTCGTAAATTAGAGTGAATAAAAACTAAGTATAAATTGCAGTGTAGATAAGCGTACAATGCAATAGTAAGTAGTAAGACTTACAAGTTAGTTTCCCTATTGTTATTATTATGAGAAAATACAAGAGAGAAAAACAACAAAATGGAAGTTTCCACTTTGGATAATGTCATGCTACAAGTCTAGCTATTGTTTCTGACGTGTTTTCTCCATTTTGATAAAGTACACAGTATTTTTTCTGCTTTCATGTAACTGTACGTCAGAATTTTTTACATTTTTTACTTTCCAGATTTGTCCTGCATTATTAATAGTCGTACGAAACGGTTTTCTAATTTACATTTCATAGATTCTATCGTGAAGAAATAATACTGCATGCACTGGTTTAGCAAAAAGAATTCTAAACTAAGTTCTGACACTTTACTTCTACAATGTTGCTGGTTCGAATTCTCCACGGAAATAAAAACCCAAAACGGCGTTTTGCGGTGAAAAATACTGGTCATATTTCTTATTTTCAAACAAATTAAACATCATGTTGGAAGTGAAAATCTAAACGATCAAAACGAATAAAATGATGAATATAACAATTACCTTGTATCTCCCCACTGAGCCAAACAACTTGTATGGAAAGAGTGATTACACAAGACCGTCAGGATACCGTTTAAAGATTCGTCCTATTGAAGAAAATAAAAGCTTACCTCAGCTCTATTATCTGGATGTATTTAAGAATTTTGGCATTAAAACATCCAAGTGCACTGCTCATTTTGCGAATATAGCATAACAAAATTAATAACTAGATCTTACAAAACCTTTGCTTTCCGCAAATGTTTAAAACATTGGCCAATGTAAATTTGAATGTGTCGTTAAAAGCAACTTACCATTCTTTCAAGACACACAGGACAGACTGGTAGTTCAGTTAGGCCAGTGACCGGAAGACCTGCTCCCTGGAATAAAACTCTTAAATAATTACACACAATCACTTGTTTGACGGGTGCAAAATGCAATCCATATACTCACTCTTTTTTCCCCAATTTTTCTCCTTTTTTTCTGCCCCAGCATATAAATGCATACCTCTCCTTCCTTGACTGATTCTACTTTCGCCACGTAGACAAGATGACAAGTTTCCGGTTCTATCATATTGAACGGCTGGTTGTTGTAACTATTGTAAAAATCATCTGCGTGTTCCTTTTCAAATAAAGAAAAAAATTCCAGCAATGCAGTAATTAATGTCTCATATGTGATGATAATTTAGGGGAAATGTATTTCAAGAAGATGTTCATACTATTACCTGCTCTTTAAACTTGATGAGAACCATGTATTTATTAGGAGTATTGTCTTTGATGATCTTCATGCTTTCAATCCATGTCTCACAAGCTGATACAAATTCCAAGAGATCTCTTGATGTCATGCTAGCAGGCACGGTCAACATGCAGATCATCTCACTTCTACTGACTTCCTCCGTGAGGGAAGTCTGTTGACTGGAACAGAGAAATAGGTAGAAATCACCAAAATAAGTGATTTCCATTCACTAAATTCTTATAATCAGTACTTAAAGCCAATTGTGTCTAAACTGCTACTGGGCACAAAATAGTTAAATGATCAACAGTAAGTGCTTACCTATCCTTGTACAGATGAATAATCCCTTCGGTGGTTTCTACTGAGGGGTTACCAGAAAAGAATCTGATAGTACTGGGCATTTGTAGTGTAGGTGAAGTACTCTTTATGCGCTGTCTGCCACTACCTGGTCGGGAAGCTTCCGATTCTTCACCTGCTGCTTCGCCAACTTGGATTGCACTCTCTTCAACCTGTATGTTGGTTAAAGTTCATCTTTTAGTGGACATGTTGGCGAAGTTTATCGGTACCGATATTTGTCCCTGTACAATTTCCAAATAATTCATACGACTGAATAGTTTATTAGGATTTGTTATTCGTGCCAATCAATGTTTTTGCAGGATAGAATTGATTAAAATGTGTTTTAATAAAATAACGAACCTCACTTCCAGGAGATTTCCTCTCATCTTTACCAAATTTCTTGCTTCTTTTAGGGCTTTCATGGCTGTAAGAAAATCCATAAACACCTTTTTATCTCCCTGGTAAGGAATGAAATTGTACAATTTTAGATGCAATTTTTCTCTGAATACACATAATGTACCGCTTCTTGGTGTTAGTAGCTTCTGCAACAGCATCTGCGACAGACTTGGCGGTGTGTGCCAATGCATCAGGATTTCTCTTTTTTCCGTCCGCCACTGGCATCTTTTCCTTTTGCTTATCTTCTTCGTCTGGTATGACGGCCTCTGATAATAAAATCATGCCAAGACTAAACCAGGAACGGATAAAATAATTGATTGTAATTGATGTAAGAGAGGTGGCCGCTTTCAAGAATTTTAATTTTTGTGACGATTAATGGGGTTTGTCACCGAAGTTCGGTGTGAAAAGGGGGAAAAAGACTACCCAACAGGGTGATCACGATCCAGACTGTCTGAGACATTCTACTGGAGTTCTGAATAAATTTTGGCTGTAATGCATTGTCTTACCTTCGGTTATATAAGTTTCGATTGTAATTGTGGAAAACTGTCTGCAACCTCTGTGGCGAGTTACTTCATCGAAAGTGATTGGATTTACTACGTTGGCTGCTGCTTCTGCATAGCTAATTCTATCTCCCTTCACTTCGAAATTTGGTGCTGTAGGAATACAGAAGTTTGCACAACAGTGAAGTTTAGTTTAATTCTTGTGAACATGAAAATTCCTTTCTCAGTTCGTTCTTCCGTATACTTTACATTCGCTTAAAATGGGGGAATCTTTGTGTTCTTCTTCTTTCAAAAACATGACCAAAATAGCTTGCACCCCTCTGTAGGTCGTGCACTTTTTTTTAGGAAAAGCTGTTGTTGCAATTTTATGCGCCTATCCTCTGGCACAATTCGAACGTAAAATTACCTGGACTTTAGAATGTGCATGTCAAGAAATTTTCTTGGTGCGCAGATCTATGGTATTTGGAATACAGGCTCCACAATAATCATTTCAAAAATACACTCCCCGCCTCCTACCCAAAACATCGTTTGACGTGGTGGACTCTAGATCTATTTTCCAAATCGCTCCAGGAGCCTGTGCTAAAAATCATTTAGAGAGAGTATCAAACCTTGATAAGCAATTTGTGGCAGTTCTTGTACGCGGTCGGGAAGTTCAACCCGTACGACGAGAAGGTAGACCTTTGTGTCCATTAATCATGTCTAAATTGGTTCAAAACTTAAATACAATCGCGAAATTTATACAGAAATGTTAGTGTGGAAACGGCGTTCGCATAAAATTCTTGGGATATTTTTAATAATCAGTATTAAGTAATTTCAATCTGATCTTTGGTCATGTAGAGATTATAATGATAATTTAGCTTATATCTGATTGATTTTAATTTATATTAAGCCTTTCTGTCGATTAATGTAGGTTTATTCATTTTTAGTGCAGACAATTGAATTCTAATACCACTGGCGCTTAGTTATCAGTTAAACCGGAAGTCTACTTTCTGAAAAGACCTCTAATGCAAGTGCTCTTAGAAAATTTAAAGTCACGCTTTATTTAGGTTCATTACAAAATTACACTAAAAGGAGAACTTTTTAATTAGTAAAAGCATATTTTGCATTTAATATTTTAGACTGAAAACTATAAAGGCTGGCTAAATAATTTTTACAAGGATTTTGTTTTGTAGGCAACTTTGCCGTCAGTGACACCCGAAGTTTTGAAGACTTGAATTTTAAAAATTAAACTTTACAATGAGTGCTAGTCACTTATTAAATTCGACTTTGGTTCATGAGAAAGTTAGAGAATGGCTGAAGGAAGATATTCCAAGTTTTGACTGTGGCGGTTATGTGGTAGGAAACAGCATGGAATCAGCTGTTCTCCTCTGCAAAAGCCCGGGAATTTTAGCAGGTTAATTTTTTTCCCCATTGCTCTTTTTACCTTGTTAATTTGCCAACCAACAAGCTCTATTGGATCTAACCTTTTCCTTCACAATTTACGAATTTGTAGATATGTCATATGTGCAGTCTTGTCGGTGATCACAATGCATTTGTGATGGAAATCATGACATATAGATTTACAAGTAAATGAGGGGAGGGGATGTCATAGTACGCCACCTATCGTATATATCAGTGCAGCGTAATGGCAGCTTCGAAGCTGTATATTGATTTTG
>JBCAUG010719145.1:0-12693 GCA_038406175.1 Haplosyllis leylae | reverse complement strand
TATAACAGTGAAAAAATTCACATTATTTGTGGTTTAATCACATATTTAGAACAATTACATACTGGCTTATCCATCTCTCTGGGGGACTACCAGTTTAGGAATAAGATGAAAGGTAGCCGAAGTCTAGGTTTACATGTGCAAATGAGTTCCTATCACCTCATCAACCCATTGGCTAAATATGATAAAGCTAACAGCATCAGTTTTTTATCATAGAATTTTAGCAAATTAGGGGATGAAGAAGTTAAAGTGTCTATTATATTTCCTTGACAGACAGGCTCCAAATTGTATTTCTTGATACAACGACACAATTAATAACTGCAAAAGAATATATTTATTACAAAATAACAGTGTCATTGAAAAGGAGGGACAGTGAATGAGAAAAAGGGGTAAAATCAGTAGACATTTGTCCAAGTATAGCCCTGGATTTAACTCAACAAAAGAGTCAGACAGGAATAAAATTCAGATTACACATCTAAAACACTGTTCAAATGCACCTACCTGTATGTAAGCAAATAGTTGAAGCTTCGATCAATGCTTTTGCATATTTTATGCATGTTTGAATATCCTTGGTATCAAATGTCAGTGTGCAGCGTGTGATATCACCATGTTGTACTTGCAAAAGGAAACCAAACATTGAAAGTCTCACGAAAAATTCTTCTGAATTTTCTGTCATTAAAGGTGTGTGTGATGGGGTTATTAGGATAAGTATGAGTTTTTCCTAAGAAGATACGTTTCTGAAAAAGAACATTTCAGAAAGTATTTCTGGAACTCATCTGTTTAGCACCATTAGTATACCTTGCTTGGTGTGAGTGCAACTGAATGGATCAGGTTCACGTTTAAAATTTGTCCAGCTAGGAGAAATATATAGGAATGGTTTGAAACATATGTCTGGTTCTTAGCTGATTTTCCATTTCATATCGATTTTATTCATTTTGGGTCAAACCACAGTGCTGCTGCGAAAAAGGATAAGGAAGACAAGACACTCGAAAAATTTCATGCATTAAAGCATGTGCTAAACACTCACTGATGTGGATTAAGTTGTTAATCTGTTGTCATCAGTTGCTCTATATTTGGTATAGCTGGAGGGGATATTGCCACCAGTAACGATCACACTAAGTCGGAAAATTAATAACATCAAACAAGATTGCCCATATACTTTTCATTGATCACCCTCAATTTTCGTGGGCAAAATACGATCCGGGTTTAGACAAGGAGTCCAAACTCTTTGGTTTAGTTCTAGAATATGAATGAACTGCAGTCGCTTGGTCTTTCATGACGACATTTTACTGAATTATTTTGAATAAAATGAGTTCACTTGCTAAAAGGACCAAATAATCACAAGCTTTACATGGGTTAGCAATGATTGAGTTTAATCTTGTTCTGGTGACCAACTGTATGAAACTTTTGAAAAAAAAGTGAAAAAAATGAATTCTCTCACATTCTTTTACTGGTTGGTTACATGAAGTCTATAAGATCATTGCGAAATGATGGTGTCGGAATAATATGGTTGAAAGTAATTTACTCTTGTCGCTTTTGATAGAAGCTGTCTGAAATTCACAGATGTTAAAAGTGCCAAGAACCGCACAATTAGTGGTAAGTTAGAAGCGGATAGTGGATGTTGTGCTTCTCACCAACATCCTGAAATTCTACTGTGCTGAAAGAAATGATACTTCAAGGTGAAAATGAGATCATTTCAACTGTTGCCGTAAGCCATTTCAGGAATGATTATGATTGGCTTGTGTCGGTCCATGTTCAACAAGAGCGGAGGGGAGGGGAAGGTTGGGGTGGTCAACAGTTTTTTGTCTGAGGGGAGGGGGGGGCTCAACAATTCTTGGTCCATGGGGTGAACTGTCCATGACCTGGGATGTCCCATGTGAACAGGACAGACACGACTGAAAACATTACCTTCCCTCGTACTTCGTACGTGGTAGGTAATGAAATCTTGAAAAGTTTCAAAACATGTGCTTCCAAAGCAAAGAAGCGGTAACAAGTTAAACGGTTAAATTAAACATTGTGTTATTGTGAGCGGACACTTGGCGGTACATATTAAACTTTGAACATTGTTTGTGTTTCCTGTTGTGTCAGTGTTTCATGTACAACCAAATGTACACAAGACTAATATTTTCCGATAACTTCATCACTAGATATAGTGAGGTTGTGTGTTCAAGTGATTATATAAACAAAAGAGCATCATCTTTCATGGACATATGTGTGTCTGGAATAAAGCATTTCTGTTGGGTCCAACCTATTTGTTCACTCTACAGAGGCACTATCTACGAGAAGAGACAATTGACATACCGATATTTCCAACTGTTCAAAACATTATTAGAAACGAATGAAACGTTTAAATTGCTCAATAAGTTGTAAAACAGGATGTGACTTATTGAACAGAAAATATCTAGTAAAATTCCTATTGTTCAGATAACTTTTCTAACAAGTGGGACCAAATATGTAGCAGATTTTCTCATTTGGCTCTTGGTTCCAAGTCCTTTCTGTTGACTGATATTTTTTGTTAATTTTTAAGCCTTATTGCACTCACTGTACATTTTAAACAAAATGCCAAACTCACTGCAATTTCCCGAAATGTTTGGGGTCTAGAAGTAAGTTTCTACTGATGATCTTTATTTGTTTCGTTTCATCCTGTTAATGTTGCTAGAAGTATTTTTGTTATTTTGTTTGGTCCTGTAAATATGAATTCAGTCCTGTAACTTTTTGAAAGTACCCAAACTGAATGTCCCATATGAGTTTGGAACATAATTAGCATACTGTAAATGTGCAGTGAAAAGTCCATTCAATTCCACAGTGTCACTATTGGTTTCTTGTTGCACGTTCAAAGCGGTCATGATAATCACTATTAGTGATGAGCTAAATCGTGTTTTTCCGTAATTATACAATGTTGTCAGATCTGCCAGATCTGGCATTTTTGTGTTTCAGTTTAAGTTTTAATTTTCCATGCATATCTTGACATGTCAGTTCTTTTAATACATATTATTAATTACAAATTTGAGTGGCATACCCTACCAACTTTATCAATGACTGTAACAAGATTAACATAGGAAAAATAAGGAAAGAAGTAATTGCCAGATCTGTCAACTATGTGTTGCTGTCAATTTCGGGAAAACTCGAATCGTGAAATTTAGCATGAATTCTCTTTAAGTTTGTTGTGATAACAGATATGTCACAAATCAAAAACGATCCAAAATTAAACTTTGTCACACTTCGAAATTTAATAAAAAAACAATTGTGAGAATAATATCATTTGATTGGACCTCTCTAAATGCGATTCCATGCTTGACAACACAGTAAATTACATAACTTATAGATATAAGTGCAAGGACATGAAAGACTGATGTTTTATTGCCTGGAATAAATGGATGAAAAATGCACTTGTGTTTGACAATTTCCTGACAATGAATCTCAAGCAGGAATAACAATGGTGGGAAATCGCATTCATATTGCATGAAAACCTAATGAACCCAAGAGAAAGAAAAAGAAAGCCTAGGGAATATCTGGCGTTGAAGGAAATGATTCGCCACTAAAAAGATTTTGTCTAATATTTTCCCAATACATAATTTAGGTCAGACACTCTTGAGACACTGAGAATATCGTTTTGTTTACAGACATCGTCTGCTACTTCAAGTCATGTAGCCTGTTATTAAGAACCACGGTATTCTGTTTAGGTAATTGTTGCAATATTCTTTCATACCTCAGGTGTTTGGAATACACTTTTGTATGACAGTTTTACCTCTCAAACCTTTACTGCAGCTGAGATTCTCTCTGGGAATTTACCCCAGCAATGCGGACTGACTGGCTGTGCAGAATGAATTTTCCGACGTTCGCTATGCATTCCTAGCAAGTGTCGAAACTTCAGATTTCAAATTGAAAATTTTTTGCTGCATTTGGAACTCTTGTTGTATTTGAACTTCATTGGAATACCGTAACTATAATTTGCTGTCAGCCTGGTTTACGTGTTGAATTATAGATTTGAAATGCAAGTATTGTATTAATTTACGAGAGTAAGAAGATGTCGCTATCGACAAAATTGTTTGCTAAATGGCTTAATCGCTTCTGTTGTCAATTTCCTGTACGTTTCCTCCTGGTACTAAATACTGGAAAATAACATCTTCCCCAAACATTTTTTTTTGCCCTTTTCCTTCGGAATTTCAGAATTCCTGTGGGAAGTATTCTTTGAAGACATTTTGTTTCAGAAATAAAACTGCACAGTCATGCTTTGTGGTTGCGACTTTCATACTTTTCTTCCATTACAGAGAAAGCCCCCGACAATGGAAATAATGATTTCAGAAGTTTTATAATACTTCGGTGGCAAAAGCAAGAGAAAAAGAAAATTTCTTTGTTCCCTGAAGTACTACAGAGAACATTTGCAAGAAATCATTTACTACATTAATATCGTGGATTTTGGAAGTTTTTTCAAAGGTATCGTTTTAAGGTTCAATCACATTTTTGATTGAATAGTCATTCAGAATTCATTATTGGATATCATATAACCAAAAGCGTCAATTGCAGACAGGATCTATTCAACTTATTCTTCGACCTTATCTATAATTCAACCAAATCATGTGTGGCAAAAAAGAAATGAGAAAAATGGATTTCGATCGTGTATTGATTCTTGTCTATTCTCAGATCAGTAACAGACGTACAGGATAATTAAAGATGTTCAAGGTCTCTTAAATCACACAGAAAAAGAGCTACTGGGATGAAATTATGGTTGCAAACAACACAGATACATACGGCCCTATTTTCCAGGACACATAAGGGGCGCATTAAAATGGATTTGCTACTCAAGCACACACACGGGTTGCCCAGTACACTAATTTTGGTGGGAAAGTGAAAACATTACCTTGCCTTGTGCTACGGTAATAAATATTTTGAAGTTTCGAGGAAGTAGATTTTTTTTATAAAAATGTACCTCTAAACGCCAAAAGTGAAAATTCCTTCTGGCAACTGCACATATTTTCACAGCCAATGAAGTCCCGGTGAAACGCAGTACGATGCTCTAGAGAAAGAAAAATGAGGACAAGGAGGACTGAAAGGAGTAAGTACACAATTTTTCTTCTTGAGTCCAATGTCCCAATTTCTCAGTTTATGTGCGACCTTTTCGTCAATCTACTTTAACTCATATTTCCTCACTTTTCCTTTTGTCATTTCTACATAGGTGAAGTACTATCCTTAACGATGAGATAGAATCCACAGAATTACTAGCCCTAACATAAAAACAATTCAGCTTAAATGAACAAAGTAAAAAAACATCACCTTAAATGAATAAATTTTATTAAACCCATTTAATCTTTATTTCTTTTTGAACACAATGAACGTCATCAAATTTGGTCCCAGTTTTTGGACTCTTTTGTCAATGTGCGAGTAAAGCATAAAATTTTCCCAAATTGCAAATAATTATATAGGCAACCATTTTCTTACTAAATTCCTGCCTAAATTTAGTGTAAATGGGTATTAAATTGTTGCCATTTTTGCATCTTCGATCATTTGTGAGTACTGCAACTAAATTAAAAAATACAAAATGTCACATTAATTATATATATTTACATTCATTTTCAATCAACTTAAGCTCATTAAAGCTTCATGTTATATGTCATTCTTCTGTGTAATTTTTTGGAAGTCGAGTGATCAATATACATCATATGTAAAATTAGACAAATTATACCAATCTCTAATAATAGCCATTATTTACAGGGCAGTGAAAGTACAAGGTGTTTCTCATCTTGTCGACTTGGCATCTTGTCAAAATCTCTACCAGTTGTGTCAACATTGCAGCTACTAGCCTAATTTTCAACATTATGGTATCTCGTGTAAGTGTACACATTTTCATGGTTATAAATTATCAATTAAAACCATCGTCTGTAAGATGTGATAATGACCTTGACTGTAACGTTTTGATTTTTCCAAATGGAACATAAAATTTCTAATAGATTATGAATACGTTTTATTAAAATTTGTACTTCCAGCATTTGCCAATGCATGGTCAGGATGAACTAGTGTTTCACAGAGAAATTACCGATTTCATAACTTCAAATGCCAGCGCATTGAAGTATTTCCATAGAACAATGCAAATTAAAAGAAGGGCTGAGGATCCTGAAATACCAATCCAAAGTGCGTATGTTACATGCATTCTATGCAAGGAGTTCTTCGAGGTCAAAGGAACTGTTGATTTGTACCAACATCTGTATTCAGAATACAGAAAGGATTTTATAAAAGCCATGACGTCCATGAGTGACGAATCAGTGTACACGGGTCTAGATCCCAACAAAATTAAATTTGTCAAGAAGGAAGTGAAAGCAATCATGTTTATACAACATTACATGTCTAAAGATTTGCGCTCTGTCCGCGACGCTACAAAACGGCTAATTGCAAAAAAGGTGAGAGACATTTTTAACAATAGACTGGACTCTCAGATATTCGAAGACAATCGTGTTTTCAGTTATCTGTTGGACACCACGGAAAATTATCTAGAATCCCAGATTGCAGTGTAAATAAACAACGACTTTAAGGAGCATTTTTTAAGGATAGAACGACTGTAAGGGGCATGATTTGTTTTAACCAAAGAACGACTTATTGTCTCGCCGTATTCTGTTGAATAAAGATATCTTTTTAAAATTTATGTGCCGTCTGTTTGTGGTGTCCAATAAATAACGATATATATGAAGCAAATTGCCCTGAAAAAACAATTGCCATCGCCACCAATTGCAAATACCTTTTATGGTCATTTTTTGCCCCTGGTGAAACCACCAAATGTATAATTCAGCATGGATAGTATATCCGAATCTAGAAGACCAAATTGTACCGCAATATATCTTCTTGTGTTGTCTGTTATTGGTATAAATTGCACAGCTTCTCCTTCATCGACACCGGTAAATTCACAGTCATCCTTTATATTTTCTCTTTTTGTTGTCTCCTTATCTTTACGCTTCAATTTCAGTCTATATGATTTTTGGCCATAACAACTCTTGGGTGTATTGGAAAATCCACGAACAGTATCATATCTATGTGGTGTTGCTTTTCCACATCCTTTTGCATGTGCTAATACTGTTGCAGGTGGTTTTATAGGCGTTTTTACAGGTACTTTTACAGGCGGTATTGGATCTGGAGAATGTGTTACAGGCACTTTTACAGGCGGTATTGGATGTGGAAAATGTGTTACAGGTGCTTTTACAGGCAGTATTAGATGCGGAGAATGTGTTACAGGTGCTTTTACAGGCGGTATTTCATCCAGCGAATCTCTTACAGGCGGTGATTCTGTTACAGTCGATGATTCTATTACAGGCGGTATGTTAATTTCTGTGTGTCTTTTTTTCTGGTCCATTATGAAATCATCTAACCCAGAATTCCTGTCAGTGTCTGGGAATAACCTGCGTCTTTTCAGAGGTGGTCTAATACTTTCTTCATAATCATCTTCTTTGTCATTGTCTTCTTCATCTGATCCCATTTGTTTCTCTGTTGGGTTATATTTCTGTAATTGTTTAATGGGAACTCTGGTTTTGAGATCACATCCCCTGTCAGTTTTGAGCTTTGCAATGCTGAGATTGCTAATGTCAACAATTTCATAAGGTCCAGTAAATTTTGGTTCTTGTTTTCCCCCTTTCCGCGCTAAGTTCTTACACACCATCTTCAATACCTTGTCCCCCACTTTGAAATCAAACCTCTTGCATGTCTAATGTCATATTATTTCTTCATTCTGACTTGGGAATTTGAGATATTTTCGGCTGCAAAGTCATACATATTGCTCTTCAGGAATGTAAAACTTTTCAACACTTCCTCATAGTTCCTATTTTCTCTCTTCTATTTCGGTGTCTTGTAATTCTCGTGTAAAGAAATCTTCTCCTTTCATTTTCATGTCTGTTGCCAATGTCGGTCTCTGACCTAACAAAATGGAACTGGGTTCACAATTAGTTGTAGCATGGACCGTATGTCTGTGACTTGCCATCATGGTAGGGATCATGCGCACCCAATCATCCTGACTATCCATGTTTTTAAGGAGGAACTGCATCGTTGTTCTGTTTTGTCATTCTATGAGCCCATTGCTTTGTAGGTGGTAACTGCTTATTATTCTATGTTGACAGTGCACCCTTTCCATCAACTGGTCATTTATGGAGTTGCAGAACTCTCTTCCTTGGTCAGTAAAAATCATATTGGGTGATCCCCATCTGCATATGACATCCTTGTATAGAAAAATTGCTATTTCTTTTGCCGATTTTATTTTCAGAGCTCACATCTCCATGTTTTTGGAAAAATAATCCATAGCAGTTATAATATATCTATATCCATCGACTTCTTTCATAGACATTATATCCACTCCAACCTAGGCCCACACTTTACATGAAACTGGTATTGGATGTAAATCCTCGGATCCCTTCATTAATTTGTTAATTCTGCTCTTTTGACACTGATCACACTCACTAATATACTTCTTAACATCTTGTGACATTTTTTCCCAAAAACATCTCGGGGTTAATAACTTGCATGTTTTTGTCAGACCACAATGACCTCCACTAACAATGTGTGCAGACTCTATCAACTCTAGTCGTTCAACTGGGTCTGTCACAACAGGAACCCAATGACTTCCAGGTTTCAGACCTTAAATTCAGAATATGTAATTGTTAGCTACTTTCACAAAAACGATAATTTCGTACAAATTCAATTTATTTAACACTGATGCGACATGCCGACTGTAAATAATTGACATATAATGACACATTTTAAAAATATATATTTGCTATAGAAATACAATGCTTACCATTCAAGCTCTTTCTTTTCAGATATATTTTTTTCCGCAATGTGATACAGTCTGCATCCAGATGGAATTGCTTACTAAGCCTTCTAAAATTTCGTTTGTCTTCCTTTGACATGTTGTGAAAAGGGCATGTTTTTGTACTCAGGTAACTTTTCATTTTAAAAACCCGCTCTTCAAATGTCAACATCATAAACTGTGACTTTCTCCCAACACAAATATTTCCCCCAAACTCGTCGTCACTGAATTCGATGTCTGAATTAGACATTTTTGTGTAATTTTCATTTATCAAAGCTGTACAACACGTGGCCATCTGGAAAGGCTGTACTGGTGCCACAGTCTGTAACATGACAGAGACTGTAAAGAAGAGAGACTGTAATAGGTTACATTTTAAACACGCATGCGCAGACTGGAAATTTTGGCAGGAACACATATTATCGCTACGGTGAATGTGTATTCGCGAAGAACGTTCTAATTTGTTTAAATTTACCAAGAATGGAGACTGACATCATGTCATTTTTCCAACAACAAGAGACAGTATATGTAAGTGAACAATTATACATAACAATTTGTAGATATGTGAGTCTTATACATGCTGTATGAACAGTTCAATAGTTTGTGGTTTTGAAAGTCACGAAAAGAAAGTTGGGCGAAAATATGCATTTTTTGTTACCATTTTTTTTTTGGTGTTTGCAGAGTAAAATTCATCTGGATGGGTTGGTTGAGGACCCGAGATGGATCAAAATCAGTGAAAAACTCCACATGCCTAACCTGGAAAAGACAATAGGAAATTTCGGGTTCAGGAAATATAATGTAAGGGAAAAAAATTTATGTTGTAGATCTGGGTGTAAATTTCATTGTAGAAATATGCTAGTTTATTGTATCTTTGACTCTATTTGTTGGTCAATACTCTTTTCATGATATTTTCATCCATAATTCCAGTGTGATTGTTGAAATGTGGTTCTGGTGATGTAACGCTACACGGATTAACACATCACTCGCCGTTCAATGAGACATTACTCAGACAAATGATATCAGCCCGAGTAAACACTGAGGCCCACCAGATTGGTCCATTGATCATGAACTTAATTGGTACTTTCTTTTGTTATTGTTACAGCAATCATTATTTTGTAATTAAACTATTATTCGAATATGAAGTAATTCTGAAATATGGATAGAGTTTGTGGTGAAATTTGTCAAAATTGTCCAAAAGTATATTGTAATATGAAATCGTATTTAACAATGTTTATACATTTAATTTGTAGACAAAAAGAAATGGAACTTAACTTTGTACACTGCGTACATACAGAACGACGGCAATCCAATAGATGAGATGGGGTTAATAAGCACATAGGAGTGATGTTACATGGCTTCACATGGTGGACAACGAGAAAGGACAATAACTGGCAAAAATGCGATGTTTTATTTGCGTATGCAGGCAAGATGAGGTTTGTGTTAATCGAGCAAATAGGTTCCATTGCATACAAAATCACGAGGTGCAATGAGGCAAGGGAGAAAATGGAAACAGGCGGATGTTCTGAGTGACGAGTCTCCAGTGAAATGAAGAAGAGGGCGTCCTAGGAAAACCCCGTCCAAAATACAAGATAAACCAACACGCAAATTGAAAAAGAGAGAGAGTAAAACAAAAGGGAGGAAACTGCTGAAAGTTGTGTTGAGTTCGAGAAGAAGAAGTCCCAAAAAGATCAGCCCAAATAAGTACAGTCCCATTAAAACACAGGGACGAGGAAGGAAAGCAAACCCAACAGGGAAAAACGGAAAAAGAAAAATTGATTTTGAAGAATGTGCATCTTCTAAAAAGAAGAAGGATGTTTGTGAAGAAGAGAATGTTGGTACAAAAGAAAAGAAAGAAAGAAAAGAAGAAAATCCCGTCGGATGCAATGATGGTGGCATTGAAGGAAGTGCAAATATTACAGTCGCCGAGGCTGGATGTGTTACAGTCCACAAGATAGGTGCAAATAATACAGTCGCCGATGGTGGAGGTGTTACAGTCGACAAGACTGGTGCAAATATTGCAGTCGCCGATGGTGGAGGTGTTACAGTCAATGAGACTGGTGCAAATATTGCAGTCGCCAATGCTAGAGGTGTTACAGTCAACAAGACTGGTGCAAATAATACAGTCACTGAGGGTGGAGGTGTGGTGGAGGAAAATGCCAAGGTGAAAAATGAAGATGCTGTTGTTAATGAAAGAACAGATGATACAGTCCCTGAAACTGGAGGTGTTATAGTCAACGAGACTTGGGTGGAGGAAAATACCGAGGTTAAAAAGGATGAGGCTGTTGTTAATAAAGGAACAGATGATACAGTCCCCGAGACTGGAGGTGTTACAGTCAACCAGGCTGGGGTGGACGAAAATGGTAATAGACCTGATGGTGCTGTTACAGGTGATGATGCTAATGGAAATAGTGGTTTTACACTAGAAAGTGATGTAGATGATGATTTGGATAATGGAAACAGAAACAGTGCAGATGAATCTGAAACAGAGCCAACAGAAGAATATGACAGCGATGGATGTTCGAAATGTTCACGTAAATCTTCATCTGGAAAATCACAGCCAATGAGCAGTTCTTCGTCTGACAGCTCATCGTTGGATTCTGAGAGAGGATCGAGAAGTCGTTCAAGGTCCAAGCCAGAAAAAGGGTTAGGAAGTTCTTTGAAACCCAAATCAGAGAAAGGATCAAGAAGTCATTCAAGGTCCAAGTCAGAAAAATGATCAAGAAGTCGTTCCAGATCTAAGTCTCCAGAAAAACAAAGCAACAGCAAAAAAAATGCAAAAGATACCAATAGAGGTAGAAAAAGTGAAAGAGAGAAAAATAAAAAGGAGAATTCTACGAGAAGAAAGAAAACATATGGAAGTGTTCCAAGTAGAGCATCCAATAGAATACGGGGGAAAAAACCCAGAAAATTAAAAGGATGAGAGGGAAACCAAATCCAATGACACTAAAGATGATAGTCCAAGTTCAAGTACAAGTATCGAGTGGCAGAAGGAATTAGAAATTAAATATGGAGAAACTGTAGTCAATAATAAAAAGAAGAAAAAGAAGACAACGGTACACATGGTAGTGAAATCATTTGTACTTAAACGGAAAAAGGAGAGGAGATACAGATGTACGAATGATAAATGCGACCAAGAGTTTGATTCAATCAAGATGAGAATGCAACACATAAAAGATACACATGGGTTAGTCCTGAAAGTATGTAAAAAATGCGGAAAGTGCTGTGAGACCAAATGGGGCTATAAGAAGCACATGGCCTTACACACGAGAGTAAGAGGAAAATATAAGTGTGAGGAGAAAGGTTGTGGGAAGACTTTCACGCATAGATCATACTTGAAAAGACACACCAAAACACACATGGACGACATCATGAAATATGATTGCCCAGCAGAAGAGTGCATGCAAACAGGTAGGGGTAAATACAAACAATGATCTGACTATGTCAGGCATACAGAGATGCACCAAGGGAATTCTTTCTCTTGTTCTGATTGCAGAAAGACTTTCGCTACAAAAAAACGAGTGTATGATCAAAAGTTTAGAGTGCACCGCCCGGTGATAGAATGCAAAAATAAAACTACAAAAGGATGCGAGTACACAACAAAAGAACCAAAGTTAATGAAGAAACATTATATTACATGCAAGTGAATTCCCAGACGGCCGCGTGGAAGGGAGAGAAATTATTTAAACTAGAACTTTGTTTAATTGTCTTTACTTTGGCAAACCAACTGTAAATTGTTAATAGTGTGTGACAGGATGTGTCACAGATGACACAAATGATACAAAAAGGAACATGATTTCTCGAAACTTTTTGATTTATAAGTGAAATGTTTGTATTTATCCGGATTTTTAGCAGAGCTGTGAAACAGCTTTGCTCTTTAAATGGAAATATAATTTCATGAAATCTCAGGTTTTCTCTTG
>JBCAUG010719134.1:0-12693 GCA_038406175.1 Haplosyllis leylae | reverse complement strand
AAAGTAGTTCCAATGAGGGGATGGTAACTTTGGAAAGAGTTGGAACTATTTAGCACCTTTGGTGGTTATTGAAGGTATCTAAACAGTTTAGCTCAATTGCTACCACTTCCATCTGAATTGGTCCATTGGTTAATGCTGTAGGTTATCAGGGGATTGAGTAGGAATACAATTCCACATGTTAGATGATGATTGGTTGTACTCATCACACAATTTACTGATTGGTTCCCGGGACTGTGCATGTGCCATCTTTGCACTGATTGGATGTGGTTTGAGGGGGTGAACAGGGCACGCATGATCTTCATGTGATGAGGGCATGATTCAAGCATGATCCATGCATGGATTTGTGCGGGAAAGTCTGAGGAGATGTTTGAGACATGGAATGATGCTCTTTTGGCCTGCGGAAGCCAAATACAATTGCGGTTTCGCTCCTCTCCTCAAGTTTCAGCAAGAGTTACTTCTCAACCTGTTACAAAAGCAAGAGGCATACCTCTTGTTGCGTAGCAATTGCTCCTTCTGCTGCCCTATACTTGGGGTACCTCCCAGCTGAGTACCCCTGGCTGAGTTGGCTGAGTATTCCCCTGTTCAAGTCAGCTGAATACCCCCCCAATACAAATCGACTGAGTACCCAATCCCCGTGGACAGACAGAAATCTGTGAAAACAGTACCTTCCCATTGTACTACATGAGTACTAAATGCTGATGAGTTAGTCAAATTGTTGTCATGAGTCCGTTTTGTTAAATTTTCTTGTCTAAAAAAAAGCAGTTGCTGTTCAAAGTTGTTGAAACGTTTTTCTTCTATAGTAAAATAGTACCCCCCTCCTGGCTGAGTACCCTGGAAGGTTTATAAACTGATGGTGAAATATCACAGATCTCAGGTATGTCTGAGATTGTATGTTGACTGACAATTGAAAACCTCAAATAGCTGGTGACCTTCTCGATGGGTCTTATGATGAGTTCCAATGATGAGCAAAAGATATAGTCAGTTTACTGATTTATTTCTGGAGTGTACAATCTACTTGGTTGAGTCTCCTTTGTGTAGTATCTGCACTGTACTGTGTCTGGCCTTAAGTACTACAAGTTGGTAGATCTAGCTTGTGATAGGCTACAATTGACAACTGTCACTATTGGCTAGACACCTTGGGTGGAACCCAGGGGCTCCAGACCAATGAGTGTATAGTCGACAGCAGCACAGAACCTTTAGGGACTGTGCAACCCTCTGGCTGAGTATCCATTCCAGCTGAGTAGCTCCAGGCTGAGTATCCTCTGACTGAGTAGCCCCCTAACTAAGTACCAATCCCCCAACTGAGTAAACCCCCCTGTTGAGTACCCTCCAGGTGAGTAACCATACAAGTTCGCTGAGTAGCCCCTGCCTGTGGACAGAAACCTGTGAAAACAGTACCTTCCCACCATACTACATACACGGGCAGTTATAACATTGCTGATAAAGTTGGAAGTATTGTTGTCATATGTCCATTTTCTTGAATTTTCTTGTCTAAAAGAAAACGGTTGCTGAATTTTTTTCCTCTTCTTAAACTTAACACACTTTAAATGTTCAGTGCAAATCGAAATAACGATATTGGCAGTGGCACAAAAACACAATCTAATCAAGACAGAGCAAGAGAGATAGAGACAGCAGTATTAATTAATAATGTTTTTTACCAATTAGGAAGGTTTGTCAAATAGTTAGTCTTGGATAAGAGCATCCCCACAATATATCAAAGTAATTATATTTTTCTTTTATGGTATGATATGACATTTGTTGATTCTCATTGCTGGGTAACTGCCGCTGTCGAGTTTTCCTTGAACACGCTAAGTTAGAAACAATCAGATTTTGTTACACCTAAATTTGGTAACAGATGTACCAATTAGTTCACTGTAACTGTGGTAATTCAAAATTTGATGAAAAAGCTGATTTTGCTTGTTACCATTTTGAGTGTATTTGCATCAAAATTCAGTAAATCTGTCAAAGTTGGATTTTTGAATGTTACTGAAAAACTCGAATGAACAAATTATAACCTGTGTTGCCGTGTTGTTCTTCATTGCTGTCTCTGCTGGTAGATACAATGGAGGGGGCTCTGCGACCTTCCTCCATACTTCTACTGCTCTGCACTGCTGTTATGCTCTGCAAAACCACAAAGATAGAAGATTATATTGTTGATTGTGCACGACCTTGTTACTCTGTTAGTGTAAAAGGCACCAGATCCTACAGCTGTCAAGTTACATGTGACATTGAGAATGGTAAGATAATTTGCAGTACTGGTTTACTTATTTTTCAAGTTCAGCAATTCCTCTGCAGATTTCTAAATAATAAATTTCACTTACACAGGCGATGCCAGTACCAACCTGACGACCTTGTACCACATGTTGATAACAATGGCGCAACAGCTGGAAAAGGTGACGGGAAATCTAGAGACTGTGACGGGAAATCTGGAGACGGTGACGAAAGAACTGGAGGAAACAAAGAAGATCCTGAAGATAGGTAACATGACATCAACTCTGTTTCTCATTGTTTTTATTAATGGAATTTGTAGAGACCAGCATAAAATTGCAGATAAGCACCAATTTATGTGTATCTTCAAACTCTGGGGATTTTTTGTTGGTGTTTGGATTGATAATTTTCTTGGTGCATGGTCCCAAATGTTCGCGAGCTGCTGTCAACTACACACTTAGATTGAGAGCCCCACAGGGATCCAACCGAGCGTGTGGCCAATTGCTATGTGGTCGAATGCGTGTCCACATGGACAGGCGAAACTCGTACACACAGAGATCTTCTATTTATATCTACATACCATAGTAACTATTCTAGATGTACTCTTTTTCATACCATTGGTGGCTCGTTAGAGGTACCTTATTGATGGAATTGAGGTTGCTGCACGACTTTTTGGGAATTTCTTGTACGCGAGGTGAAAGATATTATTTTCACATGGATGGGAGCACGCGAGGTGATGCGATATGGGATGTCTATGCAAGGTGGGAATGTTAATCCGAGGTTTTTTTTTTGGGGTGGAGGGTGCACGGTCCCAAGTACCGTGCAGCCGTCGACTACACATCTTAGGTTGAGAGCCCCACAGGGATCCAACCGGATGGGTAGCCAATGGCTATAGTCGTTAGTCAGAGCCAATCAAGGTAAAGTACCTCGAGTACTTAAGCTGATGCACACAAGGCATCAGTGTCTTTGAACCAGGTTATCGCACCATTCATTGTACCAGGCTTAAATGCTGATTAGGCTTAGATGCTGAGAGCAACATAGAAGATTGTAATATACTGCAATAAACCAGTTAAAACCAGAGATACATCTTGCTTGTGTGGAACTAGACATAAGACGTACCTCAGAGAGATCTATGGTACCAGAGGTCTAAGAGGCTTTCCTGCAGCAATACACAGTCTCAGCCGTACCTGAGACCACCGCCGTGCTACCACTATTCTACCGTACCTAAAAGACCTCGGAATAAAAAAACTGAAATTCATTTGCGTGTTTTTCATTTAGATCTTTGTGATCAAAAGATGATTCAAATTAGAATACACTTAGCAAAATCCCATTTAACATAATTGTCTTGGTGGGAGCTTTGGGTGCAGAACCGTTAGCAGATTTAGGCAACCGATCTAATTTGATATAAAACTGAAAGCATCATAAAATGCAGAAATGCCCTCGATCATCGAATTGATTCTACATCATTGTTTTCAATAATTGGCTGCTGGTCTAGGTTAAAAAACGATCCGTTTCAATATGGTCTTCGTTTTTCACGAAATCAGTTCTGTAGGTAGAAGGACCCAAATAATACCATTTACAACCATTTCCTTTTCATTTTAACCCTAAATGCTCTCATCTACTTCGATCCAATCTGATTATCCATTGAAGTCAGTCAACACTTATTCAATAATGGTCCATTATCCCCCAGAATATCCAGCCAGTCAAAATCCAGCTTCCAATTCTTCCGACATCCATAAGAACCATTAGCCTGAAATGTCAACTAAACATGTGATTTTTTTCTCAGTGAAAACCATAAAATCAGCCAACAAAATATGTAGAAGTCTTTTTCGTGTTTTGAATAAGCAGCTTGTTTTTTCTGTTTGTATCTCATCCACTAATGGGTTGAAACTAATTTGTTTATGATGAAATTTGGTGTCTTCATTACCTTTGCTTGTGCCATGATCCGGCCACATGTAAAACTAGTTATTTGGTGCCACACGAGACCAATAGCCGAAGTGTAAAATCCCAGCCTTGATTACAGTTTAATGTGAATCCCGGGGCTAAATGACCAAATTTGTCACTTACAATTACATGGATGACACTATGTAGCAACACAGCATCAAGGCATTCGAATTTTTGAGTAATTCAGATCTGTCAGTGTCTGCCAACATTTGCTGATATCAATCTCTTTTGGACTTTTTCTTGCAGCGAATTCTGTTTGTGCATCAGTAAATAATTGTTAAAAAAGATATTATAGAAATCAAACATCAAAATCGATTGGAGAATTCTATCCAACGGAGGACATTATGAAAAATGATTAGAAGGTGATGGCGTCTGGTTTTCTTTTTTTGCGTAATGACTCAATTGTATTGCGATATATCTGCTCCATTCATAAAGTTTCATTAGTTGTCAAAACCTACGTCATTGACCAATACAGTAAACTGTAATCTACAGACATTCCCCTTACGTTCTACCATATTCGGAAAAAAAGAATTCATGCACTCTCACTGACCTCATTGTATTCATATCAGTCTGGGTTCTTGTTCAGAAATTTGGTACTGGAAACATAAAGTGTTTACAGTGGCGTTCGGTGGTCCTTATTTCGTGACTTACTTTCACATGACTGCTCTTGCCACGATCCCTACACCCTCCAGGATCCTTAACTGTAAATAAATAACTCAGATCCGCCGTAATCTTGATAATTTTCTTACGTGAACAAATCTACGGATTTATACTTCGTATTGTGCCTGAAACGTAACATAATTATAGGAAAGTCAATTACGGTAACTTTGATGCCATCAAGTTGTGAAGTCTTATTACATGATACCATCTCAAAGTGTACTTTTACTTGTAACGTATATCATCATAGGAACATTTCAGTGGTTCACACTTAAGCCACTGGTTCGATTAAAATGTGGTCTCTCCTACATTGTCGTTTATTATTTCTTTGATTTTTGGTTTAAGTATTGCACCTAAATCAATATTTGAGCATTGACTATAGACTACAACAGAATTGTAATTTGGAAACATTGCAACAAAAATTGGTAAACCAATATGAGTTGCTGAATGCTTTCCTCAAACTCAGATTTTTTATTTACAATCAACGACAGAAAATAACATTGCAGCACATATGTGATTCAAAGTCATGGCCCCTCGTAAATTGCATGTTTTCTTTCCCAAACATTTGAAACACAAATTAGTGGAAAATCAATTTTTACCTATAAATGCTTATCATGGTACCAATTTCATTGGCTAATATGACGAACAGTTGCAAATGTATCACAGCAAAAAAGATACTGCGACTTATTCCAGGTGTTATATTTCAAAGGGACAAAAATTGGAACGGAACTAGAGAAGTAATGGATATGGTCAATAAGATTTTATATGGCTATTATATTATTTTTTATTTTACAACACAACATATTCTCTGGATAGAAATAACACTATTTCTACTATTTCTCGTTTGTTAAAGCACTTTAAGGCAAAGTTCTATTCATAAAAAGGTGTGATTACCTGACATAAACCCATTCTTGGCGTGCTTTAAATTAGTTAAACAGACTCTACTATTGTGGACTATTAGTTTTAAAGCATTCTTGACCTTCGGTCTCCAATGCTTTCAAACTAATAATCCACTCAGTATCGTCATTTAACTAATACAGAAATGTGAATAGTTTTCTGGGTAGAGTAGATTGAACAAAATCCTCAAAACTTTACTTACTTCACCCGAACGTCGCTGACAAATTAACTTTTCTTTCGCTTAATAGATCTATCCAATCGTTCCAACTAATTTCGCTGAACAACTAATTTTTGTCTATAACATTTAAATGTTTTGAAGGCAGAATCGAAATTCTGCAGCCATCAGATTTAAATGACTTTCGTTACTGTCTGTGACTCGATTATAATTGAAGGCAGCGGCTTGGAAAGTTAATGTCAGTGACGGACATAAAATCTATACCATCACTGTGAGAGTTTTTTACGTGAATTGATTCATCATTTTAGCAGCAACAACAGAATTCTACGAGGCGAGAAAATCGCATGTAATTTGGATGGAATCTCTTGACATTGAATTTGATAACTCAAATCAACATTTATTTTTTTCGTGGACAAATGGTCTGTCATATAAAATGCAACAATTTCTGATCATAAAGGAAAATCACCTACCAACATATTCAAATAAAAATTAGCTTTTTTATTCAAAATACTATAATAGAAATAATTGTTACATAAGAAATCCAAACATGATTCAGACCAGTATCAATGGTGTTCAAATCATCAGTAACCGTTATCTGTCTGATCAGCGAAACGGATAAAATGAATCTTGGTGATACTGACGAATTCATAAATCGACGAACACAGTTCAAACTGGTGGTAGTCAATAATGGCAGTCAATCCAAATGGGAAATGGTAAATTCGTTATGGCTAGTTTTTAGCACTTTTTACTAGCCATAGTGAATTTACTGTTGTTCATTTAGATTGATTACTATTGTTGACTACCAACCAGTTTGAATTGCATTTAACTAATTTAACAAATTTGTTAAATGACCTAGCATGTTAAAGGAAAACTCGAATGACTCAATGTACCCCACAAACTTTCTGCATCAACAAATGCAAAGTTTACAACTAAATCATAAATCAAAACAAGGGTAATCCCTTTGACTGCAAATAGCTGTTTTATGTGGAACAAATATTGGTAATGTATTCGCGGTTTAACTTTTTTTGGAGTTCTTGCATCAAAAACTGGATCAACTGGACAAAGCCAATCGCGCTTGGGATTATGATGCGAGGAAAAGCGCAGTAAACTCCATCGATCCTGTATGGGACGTTAACATGAAATTAAGGATATTATATAATTCCCTCGTATTTTTTCAATTTTTTTTTCTATTTGAAGGTCCACACTTCAAAAATATATCGCGACTTAAGGTCTAACAAAACTGTTGCCTGTAAAATGCAATGATTAGTTGGCTTTACCACTGTGACTCCCAGACAGCTAGTCTGTAAGGTGTCTATCAACGTTTATAATAACTTCGCTTCACTATGTCTTTGGCGCTGCAATCTATTGAGAAAGTTATCTTAAGTTCTATTAGAGAAGAGCAATCCATCCACCGAGACGATGTGGTTGTACCATAGGGACTAATAGAAATTGACAAATCTGTCTTTCTCCAGTGTGATCATGTTTCGAAAGCTGTCTGAGCTCCCGTAGGCTAAAGTGGCGTGGATGATGAGTAATGATACGCAGAACTGCGGCGAAATATTGCTCATGTCATAGCACAGAGTCAGACAGGACATTCATTCATTCCTCAATTTTCTCTGGCATGATCAAAATTCTAACTGAGAATTACCTCAGTGAAAATTTCTTTTAAAGTCCCAGGGAAATGTCAATAATGATAGAACTAGGATACATTGGTCTGGAATGTATCTTAACGCTTCTTATTTTATTTCAATCAAACAAGTTGAGAAAGATTTCTTTTGAAACACTTTTTATTTAATTCATTTTCCTTTATTAAAAAATATAACGATAACAGAATGAGTTTCAAAAAAAATTAGAAATGACGATTTCCCATCCTTTAATGAATAAAAAACACACAAATACGTTTGCCGGCGCCTGTGTTTGACATTCTTCTGAAATGCATTCTCCGTATTTTCTGCGAACAACATTTAAGGAATAAGACATGTCTCACTTCCATTACCAATATTGGATTTTATATTACTTCCACACCCAAGAACTAATAAAACGGAGTGACATAGCTGTCCACCGCCAGTTTGACTATCCCGTTCCTTTGATCGGATTTCTTACTTCCTTCAAGCCGGCACCTCTATTGAAGACGTTTCAGCTTAAGCCGTTTGGACGATGTTATTGAGCCTAGAAAATATTAAGAGACGTGTAATTCTGGAAATTTGTGATTGATCACCAAGTGAAACTTCCTCACATATCATTGAACAAGATAAAATAATTTCAATGTGATAATCCTCTATATTAGTCACCAAGAGTACCGTTTGGTTAATTGGCCCAACTTGATTTCTAGAAATATGTGACCGTATAAAGTAATGTATTAAAGACCTATTCAGACCAAGCGACAGCGTGAGCGGGAGTGTGTATTGTTAGCAATGGGTTCTATTGAATCGTACCAGTACCATTCACACCAAGCGATAGCGACAGAGTTGCCACTAGCAATGCCACTCCAAAATGGGTCCAGAACCCATTTGATTTTTTGCTGCTAGCAAGACCTAGTGATACCGCTCTCGCTCCCACTCACGCTCTCGCTCGGTGTGAATAGACCCTTAGTTAGAAAATAAAGGTACTTTACAGAATTGTCGTTGGATGTGTGTTATCTTGTCTTTCCCTGACGCTATTTACACTGATTAAAATAAGTACAAATACCGAACCTACTAAATTTAAATTGGCGATGTTAACCTTTAAATGGTACTTGTAACCTACCTCAAGAAAGCAAAGAGATTTTAGAATCTCTATTGTTTTCATATTGACATTCGTCTAATTAGATGAATTCAACAAAATAAAATTCTCACGAAACACAATTACACTTATGTGCTGATGTGAGACTGAAAATAAAGCCTAATTCAGTCTGAGTGATTTTGTCCAATTCGTCTAATTGGACGATTATTCCTTTATTTTGAAATAAAAGAAACTAGATTGACATATTGTGCATTTCTGGACACCTAGCTTGAAACTTTATGCTGTGCTGTCTGGAAGTCATCAACAAGTTGCATCATTAAAGTCAGACAGAACTGAAGTGGTCAGTTCAGGTTTCCATCATCAGCACAAAAACCTGTCATTTTGGAGATTCTCTTAAATCCATTTAATATACATATCTGCCAAACATCTGGTAGACCATTTGCAAGGTCTTTACCAGACTTATTGGCCCGAGACATGATCCTCATTTATTGGCGGGATACGGGAACAATTTGCATAATTGACCCATAAATACAATCTATTAAGGCTCACGCTCTCAGGCTGGAACTGCTAATACTTCTTCCGGAAACAACTGATAGTGAAGCAATTACGTGACTTTTTTGCGCATCGTGTTAAAAGGTCAATATAAAAATGTCAAAAATTGCCAAATGAATTATATGTTATTCTAGATTTGCTAGTCACTGGTATTTCATAGGATGTTGGAGTCAGCAATCCAGTTCTTATAAATTATGACTCTACATATATTTTCCGGCAATTGTAATCATTTTGCTCATCAATTCCTTTAAGTATCAAAATTGGTGACTTACAGAACCATTAGTTTGACTGGATCCGTGTTGCTGTATGTTCTCATGATTTTCGCTGGGCCCACAAACAGAAGGAAAAAAAAGGCACTGGCCTCTAATGAATATTTTGGTGGTGATCCAGGAAAAGGTACACGGCCAGAGTTTACCAACTGGAATTTTACGCCACTTGTTTTAAATGAAATTTAGAAGTGGGGCCAGAGTAGGGGTGAGGGGCGGTCAAGAAACATGAAACCTATGGGAACGCTCTTCGTACGTAGTACGAGCGAAGGTTATGTTTTCAGTCATGTGTGTGATTCTGTTTACAGGGTAGGCCCCTACCCCATGATGTACGGGGACAGGCAGGAAGAAGGCTCTCCTCTCCTTCCAGTTGGAAGGACTAGGCAGGAAGGAACCTCACAGCTCCCAACCTTCCCCCAGATCCCCGCTACCCGTCAGGAGGAAGAAGAAGGACGGAGGACTGTGGTCGGTATGCCCCCTACTTGATGGGGAGGGTGTCATAAATGACAAGACGCAGTGTTGGTGCGCGAATGCTGGTATTTATTGTCAAGGGGCAGATTGTACATTGAGCTGGGAGGATCTATTAGAAGTGCTCGCTGGCCACTAGGGTAGCCAAATATATGGGAGGGGTGTGCCCTTGACCTTGTGGTCTTACTGTTAGACTTGCCACAGTCCGATGCTATTGGAAGGCGTTCTTGTTTATGATTAACTTTTACAGGCCGGGGGCAGCGCGGATAGATTCACTACCGCAATTAAAATTGGTTGTGGATTATCAGATTTTATGTTTCATGTTTCGTAGCTAGTGAAAAAAAAATCTGGAATATTATATCTTTTGAAAAGCTAAAAATATTGCTAGATGTTTGGCCTTTCAATTTTATGATATTTAATTCGATTCTTTGCGATCTTTAAGTTGATACAAGATTATTATAACTTCTATTGTGTTTCTGGTTTCATTTGCAAGTGCAATAATGTCAAGAGAAATATCTCAATCTAAGGTTTTGAATCCATCTGAAAAGAAGAACCCCCAACTTTAGAATAGTTACTGGTATTTAATAAAATATTCCAATATGGGTGGCCGAATGGTTTACAGTGCTGCGCTCGCCGCACAGATGGTCATGGTTTGGGTCCCGTACCTTCACCAGTGCTTGTGGGCACATCTGTAAGTATGTGAATCAAAAAGACTCGGCTGCCATGCTGACCTCTATATAGTCAGCAGGTGCCACACCAGAGGTGAATCTGAGGATCACACAGGCAAGAGAGTAAGCAAGGAATCTAAACTGGCTTTGGAACCCAGACCAGGATTTACCAAAAGTCCATAACAGGGGTATCAGTGACCCCACGAAAAGGATTTATGTCCTAAGAAATATTTAAGAAAAAGAAAACAAACAAAAATCCATTATGATGCCAGCACCTTCCTTTGGGTAAAATCCATTGGTTCTACGAAAATGATTTAACTGATAATTTGTGGATAAGATCATTCATGTGAATTATTCTCTCTGTTCGAAGCATCTGAGTGGTGCTGGTGCAGGTGGGCTTGGGAAATGTTATGAAAGGATGAACTACCAACAAACATCGACTAATTGTTTGACCTACCTCATTTTATCCTGAAATTAAGAACAAGAAATTCTGTGTGTCACACGTAATTTTTCCTGAAATCGCTTTGAAAAATCTCCACAGTAATTAGAATCAACATTACTAGAAATGAACGTGAAGTCGGGTATCCAATCACATATAAGGACACTAATTGCAATACTATTTTAATCATAGACACCTCGACAATGCCTGCAAAAACAATGCCCATTGGTCAATTGTGACGCCATATTTTATGCTCATTTCTAGTAATGGGCTTCGAAGCATTTTGCTGTGCTGTGGTGCAAGGTAATACGCTAAATGATTACCTTAAGTATAGGGCATAGAATACATGAGAGGGAAATCACATTCTCCCTCAACAAAAGGCTAACTTAGTTAAGGGGCAAGCCAGCAGCTTCACTGATCCCTGCCCACAATTATATAACACCCAATAGCTTAACCACATAGGGGGTATAAAACCCTTGGGGACAGCCGCACAAGGGTTCCCGAATACACAAAGCTTAGATTATGCACTGCCTAGCTTAAGTAACAGAGTACTGATGGCAGAGTGCCAACCAAAGTAGACAGACTTACTTATTAATTAACCGCATGCATACGGAGAGAGAGAGCTTATTAGCAGAATAGGACCGAGCTAATAAGACAACAGTGGTCGTTTCAGTTCAGGGCGTAGGATTCGCAGAACTTCAAGTGCCATGATAACTGATTTCAGAACAATCAACAAAGTTTGCTCCAAGGTTTTCTTTTTGTTTTTCTCGAACTTAAAGGAATTCCTCTACGCATGAAATCGGAAAAGAAAGATTTAAAAAGCAAAACAACTTTGATCATGTGTTCTTTTCAGGACAATAAAATTGCATTAAATATAATAGCGTGGTGCATGCAAAGCCTTACTGTGTGAAGTCACTGCAGATTAAAGCCTTTGACCATAACTATAATTGTTACGCTTTCTTCTTGGCACTGTTAGACTTCAACCATAATGAGATTTGAGTATCTGCCAGGAAGGAACAGTTTTGTTTTCAAGCCAGATCGTTTTCTGCAGCCCATGTCAGGTGGTGTCGTTATGTGCACGTTATCCTGCAGAATTTTAAGACATTTCTTCATTTTTTTCGTAATGCATTACTAACCTTTTTGGGATATGCGGTAATAGGGTAAGTATTTTGGAATCATTGGGTCAACTTACTCATCATTTTGAGAATGTTTGACTTATCTTTTACAAGACAGTCGTCTGTGGGTAAAAAAAAATTTGAAGGACTTTTTCAAGAGGTCGTGGCAATTATAATCTCAGACATCGCTGACGAAAAAAAAGTCTACTAATGCACGGGAAAATTACATAACAAAAGACCGAACTACTTTCTGAACTACATTGTTAAACCGAAAATGAATTCACAAGGAGCCCAAAACTATGTATTTTTATCACACGAAGGCCTGGAGTTATGTGAATATATCTTTCCTTAATTTGTCAAACGTTCATTCACGTGACATGCGTGTGTAAGTGATTTCGCATCCTCAGGTAACATTACATGTCAAGGTCACCGGATCAAGGTCAAGGTCACTACTTATTCATACTACAGGTCACGCACGGTTAATTCGAAGTGATTCATCGGCAAGATTTTCCTTTGAATAAAGTGGAAATTTGAATTAAACTAAGATCTGTAATTCAAAGTTTGTATGTAACTTTGAATTAGG